>CM018099.1:1138607-1226904 GCA_008658365.1 Alca torda | reverse complement strand
GTGAGGGTGGAGGGGTGAGGAAGGTGAGGGGGTGAGGGGTGGCGGCAGGGCCCCCGGGGCGGGCAGAGTTAAGGCCGGGCGCTCTCATTCCTTCCACTCCCGCCACGCGAATTCCTGAGCTGACTTGGATGTTTCCCGATGGTCCCTGATGGCCTTTCCAGAACCCGGAATGGGGAAAACCGGGAAATCGCCCGGGGATGGCGCTCGGAAAAGGGAGGACAAAAAGCAAAAAGGGGTGGGGGGTAGTTTTATTTGGGGGGGTGGGGGGTCAAGGCTACACAATGAAGTTTGGGTTAAAAAATCCCGATTTTGGGCCACCTGCCCTGGCCGGGTGATGCCTCGATGCCAGCCTGTGCCGGGGGAGCCGGCGGGCGACGGTGACAGTGGGAACCGCGTGGAGCCTCGACCCCTTTGGGCACTTTTTTTTGGGGGGGGTGAAAGAGCCCCCGAGGACACCATCGTTGTCCCCCCCCCACACCATGTGCCCCTCACCTGGCGTCGGGGCGCTGCCGGGGGGGGGGGGATGCTCTATCCATCGCTGGGCTCTGCCGCACCAGGGAGCTGCCGGTGAGGGCGATGGCCCCCCAGAAAGTGGGGAGGGGGCCGGGGGGGGGCAGCCCCGGGGTTCTTATTTACTCCCAGCCCCGTTTTCCAGTGGAAAGCGACGGCCGCGGCCAGGCCCTGGCCCCGTTCCCGGCTGCGATCCCTGGCCAGGGCCGGCGGCCGCCAAGGGCCGAGCTCCGGCTCCTCCACCTGCGCCGCGGCGGGACCCCCCCCGGACCACCCCCCCCGAAAGATGCAGCAAAAGGGCTTTGTGCCCCTTTACCAGATGGAGAAACTGAGGCACGGGGGGGGTGGGACACCTCATGGGGGGGGGGGGTGTCACCAAAATGCGGAGTGTTTTGGGGGTGCGGCAGTGGGAGAGGGGGGCAGAGCAGATCTGGGGGGGGGGTGTCTGTTCGCTGACTACGGGGGGGGGTTCAGCAGGAGACGCCGCCGGCCCAGCGGCAGCCCGGGGAGTTATTTTTGGCCGAGTTTGCCGGTGCCCGGCGGCAGCGCCGGTAACACACGGGCTTTGTCCGCAGCGGCCCCCCAGGAGGCTCCGGGGCAGCGCGGGGGCTGGGGGGGGGGGGGGGGAATGGGGGGCTGGGGGGCTGGAGAGGATCTGGGGGTCTGGGGGTCTCTGGAGGGAAATGGGGAGGAGCGGGGGGGAGAATGGAGGAGGATCTTGGGGAGCAATGGGGGGGCTCCGGGGGGCTGGGGAGGATGTGGGGGGGGGCAATGGGGAGGATTTGGGAAGCTGGAGGTCTCTGGGGGGGGGGGGGAATGGAGAGGATCTGGCGGGGTAATGGGGGGGCTCTGGGGGGGCTGGGGAGGATGTGGGGGGGCAATGGGGATGATCTTGGGGGGGGGAATGAGGAAGATCTGGGGGGAATGGAGAGGAGCTGGGGGTCTCTGGGGGGGTAATGGGGGGTCTCTGGGGGGCTGGGGAGGATGGGGGGGGCAATGGGGATGATCTTGGGGGGGGGAATGAGGAAGATCTGGGGGGAATGGAGAGGAGCTGGGGGTCTCTGGGGGGGTAATGGGGGGTCTCTGGGGGGCTGGGGAGGATGGGGGGGGGCAGCTGCAGCAGAGACTCCCCGTGGCTGCAGAGCGAGGGCTCATCGATGGCCACGTCCAGCCCCAGCCGCCCCCAGGACCATCCTGCCCCGTCTCCGTCCGTCTGTCCATCCATCCCCGCCTCCATCCACCCATCCCTCTGTCCATCCATCTGTCTGTCCGTCCATCCATCCATCCCTCCATCCATCCCCGCCTCCATCCACCCATCCCTCCGTCCATCCATCTGTCTGTCCGTCCATCCATCCATCCCTCCATCCATCCCCACCTCCATCCATCCATCCCTCCGTCCATCCATCTGTCTGTCCATCCATCCATCCATCCCTCCATCCATCCCCACCTCCATCCACCCATCCCTCCGTCCATCCATCTGTCTGTCCATCCATCCATCCATCCACCCATCCCTCCATCCGTCCCCGCCTCCATCCATCCATCCACCCCTCCATCCATCCATCCATCCCCGTCTCCATGCGTCCGTCCATCCCTCCATCCATCCATCCGTCCGTCCATCTCTGTCCCTCCCCATCCCAGCACCCCCCGCCCCGTGCCCATTCCCAGACCCCCGCGCACCCCCCAGCCCAGGGCAGGATGGACCCCCCTCCCCCAGCCCCCCCCCCAAGCGCTGACCCCCAGATCTATGAACCCCAACATCAAACCCACCCCCAAATCCCCCCCCCCCATTTATTTTCACGGGTATTTGTGAGCGGGTGGAAGGGGGGTGATTGGGGACCCCCATGTTGGGGACCCCCCCTTTTGGCTGCTAGCTGGGGGGACATGGGGGGGGGGTGTCCGGCAGGGCCTGGGCTCGGCAGCCTGGGGCTGCTGGGGGGGCCCCCAAAGCCTTTTTAAACTCCAGGACAGGCCCCCACCATCACCTGACGGCTCCCAGCACCCTCCCAGTTTGGGGGGGTGGCCCAGGGGTGGGATGTCCCACCCCCCCGTTTGCTCCAGACCCCAGATGTCACCGGCTCGGGGGGGGGGGACAGGTAGAGCCGAGGTGTGCACGTGGCGGGGGGGGGGGGGGGGGGGGAGCTCAGCCGTGGGCTGGGAAATGTGTGCCCCCCCCTCCCGCCCCCAACCCCACTGCAAAGCCCCCACTGTGCCCCCCCACACTGTCTTGGGGTGCAGGGTCCCCCCCGTCCTCCCGAACCCCTTCCCTGGGGGGGAGGGGAAGTTTGGGGGGGGGTTGGAAGGGTTCAGGCTGGGTCCTGCCCCCCCCCCCCCCCATTACACCCCCTGTTTTAGGGGGGGATGATGGTTCTGGGCCCAGTTCCAGGCAAAAGGACTGGGGGGGAGGGGGGGGGTTAGAGATGGGGGACTGGGGGGGGGCGGGGGGCGTGGGTAGGGGCTGGAGGGGGCCCGGGGTGGGGAGGGGGATTTGGGGCAGGAACGGGGGGGCTCAGCTCCCCCCGAGGGGCTTGGCACCCCTCTGTGTGTGTGCTGGGGGGGGGGGGGGGGGGTTCATTCAGCCTCTCCAGGACCCCCGGGACAGGATGGGGGCCTCAGTGCCCCCAGCCCCCCCCGGGGTGGGGGGTCTCAACCTCCCCCGGGACCCCCAGCGTGGGACTGGGGGGGAGGCGGGGGGTTGTCTCAGCTCCTCGGTGTCGCTGGGATGGAGGGGGGGGGTCTCAGTCTTCCTGGGACCCCCGGGATGGAGGAAAGGTGGGGGGGGTGTCTCAGCCCCTAGGAACCCCCAAGAGGGGGGATTCAGCCCCCCCGGGAGCCCCCGGATGGGATGAGATGGGGGTGGGTGTCTCAGCCCCCTGGGACCTTCGAGATGGGATGGGGGGGGGGGTCTCACCCCCTGGGACCCCCGGATGGGATGAGATGGGGGGGTCTCAGTCTTACCAGGACCCCCGGGATGAGATGATGGGGGGGGTCTCACCCCCTGGGACCCCTGGGCTGTGATGGGGGGGGGAGTGGGGGGGTCCAGCCCCCCAGTCGCACCCCGACCCTCGCATCTCCCCACAGCCGGGCTGGGGGCCGTCCCGTGGGGGGGGAATTGTTAGGTGTGTGTGTGGGGGGGGGGTGTTCGTTGTCGGGGGGGGGGGTGTTAGTTGTCGGGGGGGGATGTTAGTTGTGGGGGGGGATGTTGGTTGCGGGGGGGGGGGGCGCACCGAGCCCCGTCCCTCCCTCCCCGTCCCTCCCTCCCTGGCCCCGGTGCCGTCCCGGAGGAGGGCCGGGGGGGCTGGCGAAGGGCGGGGGGGGGGGGGGGGGGGGGGGGCCGTCCCGGCTCGGGTTACAGGGCCCGGGGGGCCGCGCCGGGACATATACGCGGCGGCGGGGCGGTGCGGGCACTGCTCGGCCCGACGCACGGTGAGGGGCGCCGCCACCTCGCCATGCCCGGCCGCCGCCCGCTCCGCCTCGCCGCCGCCCTCGCCGCCCTCCTCCTCCTCGCCACCGTCGCCGCGCAGGACCGAGACCTCCGTGAGTACCGAACCCCCCCCCCCCCCACCAGCCTCAACCCCCCGGATCGATCCCCCCCCCCACGAGAGGAGACCCGGGATGGGGAGGAGGGAAACGGGGAGCGAGGGGCGGCGGGGGAGAGCGGGGACAGCGGGGGATGGAGGGGGAAAGTTTCAAGGTAGTGGAGGGGGACAGGCTGGGATGGGGGGGGACACAGTGTGGGACACGGGGGACAGCGTGGGGACAGCGGGGGATAGATTGGGAAAGTTTCAGGGTAGTGGGGGGGACGGTCTGGAATAGGGGGGGACACTGAGACAGCGTGGGGACACTGGGGGACAACGCGGGATACGGGGGGGGACAGTGTGGATGGATGGGAAAAGTTTCAGGGTAGTGGGGGGGACAGTCTGGGATGGGGGGGGACACACTGGGGGACAGCGTGGGGACACTGGGGGACAATGTGGGATGCGGGGGACAGTGTGGAATGGATGGGAAAAGTTTCAGGGTAGTGGGGGGGGGACAGTCTGGGATGGGGGGGCACTGAGACAGCGTGGGGACACTGGGGGACAACGTGGGATACGGGGGGGACAGTGTGGATGGATGGGAAAAGTTTCAGGGTAGTGGGGGGGACGGTCTGGGATGGGGGGGGACACACTGGGGGACAGCGTGGGGACACTGGGGGACAATGTGGGATGCGGGGGACAGTGTGGAATGGATGGGAAAAGTTTCAGGGTAGTGGGGGGGGACAGTCTGGGATGAGGGGGACACACTGGGGGACAGCGTGGGGACACGGGGGGACAGCACAAGTAGAGTGGGGGACACCGTGGGACAGCCTAGGACACTTGGGGACAGCGCAGGGACACGGGGGACAGTGTGGGACACGGGGGAATGGCGTGGGGACACCAGGGGACAGCATGGGATGGGGGGGGAAGTTTCAGGGTAGTGGGGGGGACACCGGGGGACAGCGTGGCATAGAGGGGGACAGCACAAGGAGAGTCGGGGACAGCGTGGGGACACCCGGGGACAGCGTGGGATGGAGGGGGAAAGTTTCAGGGTAGGGGGAGGACAGTCTGGGATGAGCGCGGGACACCGGGGGACAGCGTGGGGACACTGGGGGACAGCACAAGGAGACTGAGGGACAGCATGGGGACACCGAGGGACAGCGTGGGGACACCGAGGGACAGCGTGACACAGCAGGGGACAGCGTGGGATGGATGGGGAAAGTTTAAGGGTAGGTGGGGGGACAACCCGGGATGGGGGAGGACAATGGGGGACAGTGTGGGACGCTGGGGGACAGCACAAGGAAAGTGGGGGACAGTGTGGGGACAGTGTGGGGACAGCGTGGGGACAGTGTGGGGACAGTGTGGGGACAGCGGGGGGACAGCGTGGGATGGAGGGGGAAGGTTTCAGGGTAGTGGGGGGACAGTCTGGGGTGAAGGGGGACAATGTGGGACATGGAGGGCCAGCATGGGACAGAGGGGGACAGCTTGGGACAGAGGGGGACAGCACAAGGAGGGGGGGGGACACCGTGGAGACACTGAGGGACAGCGTGGGACACTGGAGGGGGGACAGTGTGGGATGGATGGGAAAAGTTTAAGGACAGTGGGGAGGAGAGCATGGGGTGGATGGGGACAGTGTGGGACGCGTCGGGGACAGCCTGGGACCCTGGGGGGCAGCCTGGGACAGAGGGGGACAGCCTGGGGTGGGGGGGGTGGCGGCATTAGGACCGTGGGGTACAGATGGGACAGCGGGGGGCAGCTTGGGGACGGCAGGTGACAGTGTGGGGACACTGGGGGACAGCCTGGGGACATGGGGTACGCCCTGGGGCAGCGGGGAGCAGCCCAGGGACATGGCGGGGGGGCAGCCTGGGGACAGCAGGGTCCAGCTGGGGACACAGGGTGCAGGTGGGGACAGGGGGTCCAGTCTGGGGACATCGGGGTCCAGCCCTGGGGTACGTCCTGGGGGTGCTGGGGCTCATCCTGGGGACCCTGGGAATGGTCTGGGGACACCGGGGAACAACCTGGGGACCCTGGGAACACCAGGGAACATCCTGGGGACCGTGGGGACAAGGGGACATCTCCTGGGGATCCTGGGTCACATCCCAGGGACCCTGGGGCACATTCTGGGGATGTGGGGACACCTCCTGGGGCCACGGAGGACATCCCACGGTCCCTGGGGACATCAGGGCACACACCAGGGACACCTGGGCTCCTCCTGGCCACCCTGGGGCTCCTCCTGGGGACACCAGGACACATCCAGGGACCCTGGGGCACCTCCGGAGACCCTGGGGTGCAGCCTGGGGACACTGAGGTACCTCCTGGGGACAATGGGGTGCAGCCTGGGGACACCTGGGCACTGCTGGGGACCCCGGGGCGCCCCCTGGGGACACGTCCCAGGGACCCTGGGGCACCTCTGGGGGAGCGGGGGGGGGGCGGGGTGCAGCCCCGGGGACACCAGGGTCCCCCCCGCAGAGACCTTGGGGACACGGGTGTTGCTGCCCACATCCCACCGGAGGGGCAGGGGCTGTGGGGACACACCGAGTGTCCCCCAGGCAGGGGACACCGAGTGCCATTGGGGTCCTGGGGAGGGTTGGGGACATGCCCCCCCCCCCCCCCCCCGCCCCGCTTCAGGCTGGAAATGCTTTGCTGAGCTATGGGCGGGGGGGGGGGGGAATCACCCCATAAAGGGTGACGGTGGCAGTAACCTCCATTGGAGGCCACCACCTCCATCACGGGTGACCGTGGCCCCCTGCCACCCCCCTGGGGGTGATGCCACCCCGCCGTGTCCCTGTCCCCAGCTGGCTTCTCCCCACCTCCTCCGCCATGGGTGACCGTGGTCCCCTGCCATCCCCTGGGGGGTGATGCCACCCCCATCTCCCCGCCGTGTCCCCGTCCCCATCTGGCTGCTCCCGGGGTGACCACGGTCCTCTGCCACCCCCCTGGGGGTGATGCCACCCCACCGTGTCCCCGTTCCCAGCCGGCTTCTCCCCACCACCTCCACCATGGGTCACCACAGTCCCCTGCCACCCCCCTGGGGGTGATGCCACCCCACCGTGTCCCTGTTCTTGCCACCACCTCCATCACGGGTGACCATGGTCCCCTGCCACCACCCGGGGGGGTGTTGCCACCCTGCCCTGTCCCTGTCCCCCAGGGGGTGATGCCACCCCACCGTGTCCCTGTCCCCCGCCCCGTCCCCAGCTGGCTTCTCCCCGGGTGACAATGGTCCCCTGCCACCCCCCTGGGGGGTGATGCCACCCCGCCGTCTCCTGGTTCCCCCCCCTCCCCACCTCCATCATGGGTGACCGTGGTCCCCTGCCACCCCCCGGGGGTGATGCCACCCCACCGTGTCCCTGCCCCCCTCCCCGTGCCCAGCTGGCTTCTCCCCACCACCTCCATCACGGGTGACCGTGGTCCCCTGCCACCCCCTGGGGGTGATGCCACCCCACTGTGTCCCTGTCCCCCCCCCGTCCCCCATCCCCAGCCGGCTTCTCCCCGGTGCTGCAGTGCCCTGCCACCCCCCTGGGGGTGATGCCACCCCGCCGTGTCCCTGTCCCGTCCCCACCCCGTCCCCAGCTGGCTTCTCCCCAGGTGACCGTGGTCCCCTGCCACCCCCCTGGGGGTGATGCCACCCCCATCTCCCCGCTGTGTCCCCGCCCCCAGCTGGCTTCTCCCCGGGTGACCACGGTCCCCTGCCACGCTCCGGGGGGTGGTGCCACCCTGCCCTGTCCCTGTCCCCCCCCTGTGCCCAGCCGGCTTCTCCCCCCCACCTCCATCACGGGTCACCGCGGTCCCCTGCCACCCCCCTGGGGGGTGATGCCACCCCGCCGTGTCCCTGTTCTCCGCACCACCTCCATCACTCTGTCCCCCCCACCCCGCCGTCCCCAGCCGGCTTCTCCCTGGGTGACCGTGGTCCCCTGCCACCCCCCCGGGGGGTGATGCCACCCCGCCGTCTCCTGGTTCCCCCCCCCCCCACCTCCATCACGGGTGACCGTGGTCCCCTGCCACCCCCCTGGGGGGTGATGCCACCCCGCCGTGTCCCTGTTCTCCGCACCACCTCCATCACTCTGTCCCCCCCCCGCCCCGCCATCCCCAGCCGGCTTCTCCCTGGGTGACCGTGGTCCCCTGCCACCCCCCCGGGGGGTGATGCCACCCCCCCGTCTCCTGGTCCCCCCCCCCCGCCTCCATCACGGGTGACCGTGGTCCCCTGCCACCCCCCTGGGGGGTGATGCCACCCCGCCGTGTCCCTGTCCCCCCCCCCCCGCCGTGCCCAGCTGGCTTCTCCCCGCAGCCGAGGCGGGCAGCTGCCTGCAGGAGGGGCAGCGCTATCGCGATAAGGACGTGTGGAAGCCGGAGCCCTGCCGCATCTGTGTGTGTGACACGGGGACCGTCCTCTGCGACGAGATCATCTGCGAGGAGCTGCGGGACTGCCCCAGCCCCGAAATCCCCTTCGGAGAGTGCTGCCCCATATGCCCCACTGACCAGCCCAGCGGTTGTAATTTATTTATTTCCCTTATTTCATTAATAAATAAATTACCCGGCCCATGGATGGGATTTTTAGAGGGGGGGGGGGGGGGGGGAGACATCCATGGGGTGCTGCGGGACTGGCCCAGCCCCACATTCCCCTTCGGAGAGTGCTGCCCCATACGCCCCACTGACCAGCCCGGCGCTTGTAATTTATTTATTTCCTTTATAAATAAATTACCCGGCCCATGGATGGGATTTTTAGAGGGGGGGGGGGGACATCCATGGGGAGCTGCGGGACTGGCCCAGCCCCACATTCCCCTTCGGAGAGTGCTGCCCCATACGCCCCACCGACCAGCCTGGCGCTTGTAATTTATTTATTTCCCTTATTTCATTAATAAATAAATTACCGAGCCCATGGATGGGCTGTTTCGGGGCGGGGGGGGGGGGGGGAACGGGCAACGACGACATCCATGGGGTGCTGTGGGACTGGCCCAGCCCCACATTCCCCTTCGGAGAGTGCCCCACTGACCAGCCCGGCGCTTGTAATTTATTTATTTCCCTTATTTCATTAATAAATAAATTACGCAGCCCGTGGATGGGATTTTTGGCGGGGGGGGGGAGGGGGGGGCATCCGTGGGGAGCTGTGGGGCACAGAGAGGGTGCTGCCCCACACGCCCCACTGACCAGCCCGGCCCTTGTAATTTATTTATTCTCTCCTTTTCGTTAATAAATAAATTACGCAGCCCATGGATGGGATTTTTTTTGGGGGGGGGGGGGGGACATCCATGGGGAGCCCCAGGGAAAAGGCAACTTGCCCCCCCCCCCCGCGCCCCCCACCCCCCAACCAGGGGGGTAAAAAAAATTCATCCCAGGGTGGAAAAAATCCCTTTTTTAGCTTCAAAGTCGGGGGGGGGGGGGGGGGGGGCGGGGGGTTGTGGTGTTTTTTTAATGAAATTCCTCAAAAGCAGATGGGTTTGGGGTGCAGGGGGAGGATGGGGGGGGGACGACACCATGGCCTTCCCCGCCCCCCCACCCCGGGCATCTTGGCAAAAGGGCTTTTCAAATGGTGTTTCCATCCCCAAAACGGTGATAATTCACCCCAAATACTCCCCCCCCCCCCCCCCGCCCCCGGGAAGGGCTGGGACCGCCAACCCCAAAACCCCAAAGTTGCCTTTTTTTAACCTTTCTCTGCCCCCATGGAGGAGGGGGGGGGTTAAGCACCCACCCAGCTGCTGCCCCCCCCCCCCAAAAAACGGCCCTGCTCCTGCATGCTGAACCCCGCTTCGCCCCCCCCCCCCCCCCCCGGCACTGCCCTGCTTCGGGGGAGCCCCCGCGCTCCTGTGCCCCCCGGTTTGGCCCCACAGCCCCCCCACAGCCCCCCCCGGAGCATCGCCACCCCCCGGGATGGGGACCATGTTGTCTGTGTGTGTGTGTCCCCCCTCAGTGCGTTCCCCCCCCCCCTCTAATTCCTCTTTTATTTCTTTGTTTTTCCAACAGGGCAACCTGGCCCCAAGGTGAGGCTGGTGTGTTCCCCCCCCCCCCGCGGTCCCAATTTCCCAGGGTTTTGCCCCAAAACGGGGTGGGGGGGGGGGGTCAAGGCAGGACCCCATGGCGTCTGCATGGGGCGAGTGGCTCGGGGGGGTGTCCCCTCCCAAGGGGGTTTGTCACCTCCCCGGGGGGGGGGTTGTTGTCACCTCCCGAGGGGGGGGTGTTACCTCTTGGGGGGTTTTTTCACCTTGGGGGGGGTGGTGGAATCTGGGGGGGGGTGTCTGTGGGTGCCCCCCCCCCCCTTGGCTCAGCCCACCCTTTGCCTTGCAGGGACAGAAGGGCGAACCCGGTGACATTAAAGATGTAAGTGCCCCCCAAAACGGGGGGGGCCCTACCCCTAGGGGGATGATTCGGGGGTGTGTGTGTGTGGGGGGGGTTCCCACCCCGCACCCGTCTCACCCCACCCTTGTGTTGTGTCCCCCCCCCCTCCACAGGTTGTAGGACCCCGAGGGCCTCCGGGACCGCAGGTGGGAGCGCGTTTCTCCGGGCGAATTGCTGGAATATTTGTGGGAGGGGGTTGGGGGGATATGGGGGGGGGGGGGGGGGTTGGGGGGGGAGAGCTGACCCCCCCCCCCCCCCTTTTCCTCTCGCAGGGCCCCGCAGGCGAGCAGGGACAACGAGGGGACCGCGGCGAGAAGGGGGAGAAGGTGAGAGCGCATCTGTCCCCCCCCCAACCCCGCCAGCAACCCCCCCCCCCAGCACTGGGGGGGGCGCTGCAGAGAACGGTCACGCTCACTGCATGGATGACACCCCCCTTTTCTCCTCCCCCCCCCCCCCCCTCTTCCACAGGGTGCTCCCGGCCCCCGGGGCAGGGATGGAGAACCCGGCACCCCTGGAAATCCTGGCCCCCCTGGTCCCCCTGGACCTCCCGGCCCCCCCGGCCTCGGTGGGGTGAGTATCGTGGCGGGGGGGGGGCTGTTTTTTGGGGCGAAAGGAGGGGTTTTGGGGGCGGCCGGCGTGCTCAGCCCCCTGCCCCTCGCAGAACTTCGCGGCTCAGATGGCGGGCGGCTTCGACGAGAAGGCTGGAGGCGCGCAGATGGGCGTCATGCAGGGACCCATGGTAAGAGGGGACCCCCCCGGGGCAACCCCCCCCCCTCCCCACCCTCCCCACCACCACCCCAGGGGGACGTGGCGGCAGGTCCCCTCTTGTGACATGGGGGACCCTGCGTCACCCACCCCTCCCATTTTGGGGGGACTCCCCCTGATTTGGCGGGTGACACCCGCCCCGTGACACTGTTGTCTCTCCCACCCCCCCCAGGGCCCCATGGGACCCCGCGGCCCCCCCGGACCTTCAGGTGCTCCCGTAAGTACCCCCCCACCCCCTCCCTGCCAGGCTCGGGGGTCTCTGGGTGGTCACCCGCCGCCCCGCTGATGCCACCGTCTCCTTTCCAGGGTCCCCAAGGATTTCAAGGCAACCCCGGCGAGCCCGGCGAGCCCGGCGCTGCTGTGAGTGTCCCCCCCCACCCCGTCCCCCCCCTCTTGGGGACATGCCACCCACCAGCTGCCACTCACCCGCTGTCTCTCTGTCCCCTTTAGGGTCCGATGGGTCCCCGGGGACCGCCGGGACCTCCTGGGAAACCCGGTGATGACGTGAGTCAGACCCCGGCTGAGAACGGGCAGCTCGTTGCAGCAGTGGCCCCGGCCAGAGGCCAAAGGGTGATTTTATCCCCCCCCATCTCATTTCCCCGCAGGGTGAGACAGGAAAACCCGGCAAATCCGGCGAGCGCGGCCCCCCCGGCCCCCAGGTAAGGCAGCGCCGGGCTGGATCCGACCCCCGCCCCACGATGGAGCCCCCCCCCCATGTCCCCCCCTTGTCCCCAACCCGCTTTCTCTCCGCCCGCTCGCAGGGTGCTCGTGGCTTCCCCGGGACGCCCGGACTCCCCGGAGTGAAAGGCCACCGGGTGAGTGTGTGTGTCCCCAGCACCCCCAGTGTCCCCATCGCCCGGTGGCACAGGGGGTGACCCCCCCCATCTCTCTGTCCCCAGGGCTACCCCGGCTTGGACGGCGCCAAGGGAGAGGCAGGGGCTCCTGGAGCCAAGGTCAGTGTTGGGTGACCATCCCCGTGACCTCGGGGCTGGGCGGGGTGACCATCCCTGTGGCATCAGGGCTGGTGGGGTGACCGTTACCATGGCATCGGGGCTGGCAGGGTGACCATCTCCCGTGACGTCGGGGCTGCGGGGTGACCATCCTCATGGTGTCGGGGCTGCGGGGTGACCATCCCCGTGGCCGTGGGGTGACGGTCCCTGTGGCCTCGGGCCTGCGGGGTGGCCATCCCCATGGCATCGGGGCTGTGGGGTGATGGTCCCGGTGGCCTTGGGCCCGTGGTGTGACCATCCCCGTGGCGTCGGGGCTGTGGGGGGGTCTCCACTCCGGGCTCACCCTCTGCCCGTCCCCACAGGGCGAATCGGGGTCACCTGGCGAGAACGGCTCCCCCGGCCCCATGGTGAGTCTTTGGGCTGGGGAAGGGGGAAACTGAGGCACGGGGGGGGCAGAGGGGGTTATGCCCCTCCCCCCCAGCCCCAGGCCGGGCAGCGCAGAGCCCGACCCCCCACCGTGTCCCCCCCAGGGTCCCCGCGGGCTGCCCGGAGAGAGAGGACGTCCCGGCCCCTCCGGCGCTGCGGTGAGTGTGACACCGCCTGGGTCCCCGGTGGCACCCCGGTGGCAGGGGGCTACCGGCGGGTGGGGGTCCCCCGTCCCCGCACGGTGCCCCCCGTGACTCCCGCCACCGTCTCCCCCCAGGGTGCTCGTGGCAACGACGGTCTCCCCGGCCCGGCTGGACCCCCTGTAAGTAAAGGGCTGCCGGACCCCGTGTCACCCCGGTGGGGGACAGCGGGGTCCCCCCAGGACCCTCCCAAAAGCCTGGGCAGACCCTGATGCTCTTCTTGCCCCCAGGGACCCGTCGGCCCGGCCGGAGCCCCCGGCTTCCCCGGCGCCCCCGGCTCGAAGGTAAGAGGGAAGGGGCTGGTCCCAGCAGGGGAAACTGAGGCACGGCGCCGCCTGCCCCCCCCCCCTCACCCCGTCTCTCTCCCCCCAGGGTGAAGCTGGTCCCACCGGAGCACGAGGTCCCGAGGGTGCCCAGGGCCCCCGCGGTGAATCCGGCACCCCCGGCTCTCCTGGCCCCGCCGGCGCCCCCGTAAGTGCCATCACCCCCTGTGTGTGTCCGTCCCCCCCCCCCCCCCCAACACAGTGGCTTGTCCCCACATGTCCCCTGGCCTGGGAGCCACAGGGATGGGGCTGATCCTGCGAGCCGGGGGGCGGGGGGCATGGGGTCGTCCTCTGCTTGGTGGTGGGGAAACTGAGGCACGGGGGGGTTCTTCTCGCAGGGTAACCCAGGGACTGACGGCATCCCCGGCGCGAAGGGCTCGGCGGTGAGTATGGCTGGGGATGGGGACGGGGTGTCCGGAGCCCCTGGGGGGCACAGGGACATGGACGGGGTGTCCGGAGCCCCTGGGGGGTCTGGCCCTGGGTGGGGAGGGGCTGCCGAGGGCTGGGTTGGGATCTGGGGACACACGGGGACCCTGGGGGTTGTGGGGGACACGGGGATGCGGGAGGATGCTGGGGGTAGGAGGATGCGGGATGCTGGGGGGCGTGGGGTGCTGGGAGATACTGGGGGATGCTGGGGGACGTGGGGACGCTGGGGGATACTGGGGGATGCTGGGGGACATGGGGACGCTGGGGGACGTGGGGATGCTGGGGGTTGCTGGGGATTGTGGGCTGCACATGGGGACGCGGAGGGGACACTGAGGGGTGCTGGGGGTTGTGGGCTGCATGTGGGACATGGGGACGCAGAGGGGTGCGGGGACGCTGGGGGACACTGAGGGGTGCTGGGGGTTGTGGGCTGCATGTGGGACATGGGGACGCGGAGGGGACACTGGGGATGCTGGGGGACACTGGGGGGTGCTGGGGGTTGTGGGCTGCACGTGGGACATGGGGACGCGGAGGGGTGCGGGGACGCTGGGGGACACTGGGGGGTGCTGGGGGTTGTGGGCTGCATGTGGGACATGGGGACGCGGAGGGGACACTGGGGATGCTGGGGGACACTGGGGGGTGCTGGGGGTTGTGGGCTGCACGTGGGACATGGGGATGCGGAGGGGATACTGGGGATGCTGGGGGACACTGGGGGGTGCTGGGGGTTGTGGGCTGCACGTGGGACATGGGGACGCGGAGGGGTGCGGGGACGCTGGGGGACACTGGGGATGCTGGGAGGTGCTGGGGGCTGCGAGGACGGTGTGGGACACGAGGTGCTGGGGGATACGAGGGTGCTGGCAGATGCGGGGACGCTGGGTGGGGCGGGAGGACACAGGGGACGTGGGGACAGTGGGGGACACGGGCCGTGCCGTGCCCCCCCCGACGCGTCCGGCTCCCACAGGGTGCCCCGGGCATCGCTGGCGCTCCAGGCTTCCCCGGCCCCCGCGGCCCCCCCGGACCGCAGGGTGCCACCGGCCCGCTGGGACCCAAGGGACAGACGGTAAGAGCCCCCCAGGAGCCCCCCGAGACGGGGACCGCGGCCCTGGCCCCGCCCCCCGACACACAGCCCCGCCCACCGACACACGGCCCCGCCCACTCCGCCACAGACCACGCCCACTCTGGGCCCCCCCCCGCCCACTCTGCCACAGGCCACGCCCCCATCGCCCGGGGAGGGGGTCCCCTCCCCAGTCACCCGTGGGTCACTCCCAGGTCACCCGCGTCTGGTCCCCAAAGGGGATGGGGACGGGATGGGGTGGGATGGGGATGGGGACAAGGACAGGGATGGGGATGGGATGGGGTGGGATGGGGATGGGGACGAGTACAGGGATGGGGACGGGGATGGGATGGGGATGGGGACAAGGACGAGGACAGGGATGGGGACAGGGATGGGATGGGGATGGGGACGAGGATGAGGACAGGGATGGGGACAGGGATGGGATGGGATGGGATTCAGACTGGATGGAGATGGGATGGGGACAGGGATAGGGACATGGATGGGGATGGGGATGCAGGCACGAATGGGGACAGGGACAGGATGGGGACTGGGACAAGGACAGGGATGGGGTGAGGATGGGGACGGGAATGGGATGAGATGGGGATTGGGTGAGGATGGGGATGGGGACAGAGATGATGGGGATGGGACAATAGGGATAGGTAAGAGGACTGGGATGCAGATGGGGATGGGAACGGGGATGGGAACAGGGATGGGGACAAGGACAGGGTTGAGGGTGGGGTCAGGAATGAGGACAGGAGTTGGGGAGAGGAAAGGGGATGGGGACAGGGATGGGGACAGGTGGGGACAGGAAGGCGGGGACAGGGATGAGGATGGGCAAGGGAAGGAGACAGGGATGGGGTGGGGACAAAGATGGGAGCAGGAATGGGGGATGGGAATGAAGATGAGGACAGGAGAGGGGATGGGATGGGGACAGGATGGGGACAACAATAGGGATGGGGACAGGATGGGGACAGGATGGGGATGGGGACAGGAAGGGGACAGGGATGGGAATAGGATGGGGATGGGATGGGGACAAGGATGGGACAGGATGGGGACAATGATAGGGACGGGGACAGGGATGGGGATGGGATAGGGATAGGGACAGGGATGGGGACAGGGATGGGGACAGGGTGGGAGTGAAGGTGAGGAGAAGGCTGGATTGGGGACAGGATGGGGACAGGGGTGGGGACGGGATGGGGACAAGGATGAGGACAGGATGGGGATGGGATAGGGATGGGGACAGGGATGGGGAAAGGGATGCTGATGGGAGTGAAGGTCAGGACAAGGCTGGGTTGGGGACAGGATGGGACAGGGGTGGGGATGGGGACAGGGATAGGGATGGGGACAGGGATAAGGACAGGATGGGGATGGGATGGGGTAGAGATGGGGACAGGGATGGGGACAGGATGGGGACAAGGATGGGGATGGGGACAGGATAGGGACAGGGATGGGGACAGGATGGGGACGGGATGGGGACGGGATGGGGACAGGGACGGGGATGGGATGGGGACAGGGATGGGATGGGGACAAGGATGGGAACGGGATGGGATAGGGATGGGGACAGGGATGGGGACAGAATGGGGACAAGGATGGGGACGGGGGGCCATGTCCGGGAGAAGGGACCGGGGCCGGGGCCAGCCGTGGGGACGCTGCGGCCCCGTCCCCCACCGCCCTCTGTCCGCAGGGAGAACCCGGCATCGCGGGCTTCAAAGGCGAGCAGGGACCGAAGGGCGAGACGGTGAGTCCGGAGGGGGGGGACGGGACACCGCGCAGCCAGCACCCCCCGCGCCCCCCGCCTGGCCGGGGGGTCCGTCCCGCGGCCCCTCGCTCGGGCCCGCCGCGTCTCCTCGGCGTCTAACGAACCTCTTCCCCTAACGAGGCCCCTCGAGGGGCAGCGTCCCCCCTCCCCCGGGGGAACAATAGCCGCTGTGTTCGTGTCCCCCCCCGCCGGGGCCGTTCCCCCCTCGCTTCATTAACCAGCCTCAATACGAGGGGCCGGATCCCCGCCGCGGTGGCCGCCGAGCCCCGGCGCCAGCGGGACACGTGGCACGGCGAGGGGCTCCTGCCCCGCACCCCCGGGGGGGGCTCATTTATTGGGGGTGGGGGGTGGGGGAGGAAGGCTCCTCGTGACCCCTTTTCCCCCTCTTCCTCAGGGACCCGCAGGACCCCAAGGTGCCCCCGGGCCGGCTGGCGAGGAAGGCAAGAGAGGAGCCCGCGGTGAACCCGGTGCTGCCGGCCCCGTGGGACCACCTGGAGAGAGGGTGCGTGGCCCCCCCCCCACCCCGGCACCCCCCAACCCCCCCCCAGCAGCAAGGTGCTGCCCCCCAAAACCTTCCTCCCCCCCTGACTTCACTCCTCGTCCTCTTCCTCCATAGGGTGCTCCCGGCAATCGCGGCTTCCCCGGGCAGGACGGGCTGGCTGGACCCAAGGTGGGACCTCGGGGTTGTGGGTGGGGGGGTGTCCATGGGGGTGACCCCCCCCCCGAACCCCCAAACTCACCCCTTCTCCCCCCGCGCAGGGTGCTCCGGGCGAGCGTGGCCCCGCTGGCCTGGCGGGTCCCAAGGGAGCCACCGGTGACCCCGGGCGTCCCGGAGAGCCCGGGCTGCCCGGAGCCAGGGTAAGAGCCGGGGGGTCACATCCTGCACCCCCAACATGGCGCAGAGATGGGGGGGAGGAACCTGGATGGGGGTCCCCCCTGCACTGGGGTGGGGGCTGGGCCAGGGCAGGACCATGTGGGGACGGTGGTGACACTGGGGGGACCCGCTGGGGTCAGCCAGGAGGCTCCTGGGGGTCAGTTAAGGTAATTTTGGGGTCAATAAGGTGCTTTTGGAGCTGGTTAAGGTGCTTTGGGGGTGTCAATAAGGTGCTTTTGGGGTGGATTAAGGTGCTTTTGGGGTCAATAAGGTGCTTTTGGGGTGCATTAAGGTGCTTTTGGGATGTCAATAAGGTGCTTTTGGGGTGGATTAAGGTACTTTTGGGGTCAATAAGGTGCTTTTGGGGTCAATAAGATGCTTTTGGGGCTGGTTAAAGTGCTTTTGGGATGGATAAGGTACTTTTGGGGTCAATAAGGTGCTTTTGGGGTGTCAATAAGGTGCTTTTGGGGTGGATTAAGGTACTTTTGGGGTCAATAAGGTGCTTTTGGGGTCAATAAGGTGCTTTTGGGGCTGGTTAAAGTGCTTTTGGGATGGATAAGGTGCTTTTGGGGTTAGCCCAGATGCTCCTTGGCACCGAGACGCCCTTTGGGGTGGGTTCAGCTGCTAATCAGGGGTTAATCAGGTTCAGGGGTTAATCAAGACATTCCTTGGGGTTAGTGGAGATGCTCTTTGCTAATGAAGATGCTCTTTGGGGTTCTCAAAGATTAGAGAAGGTGCAATTGGGGGTTGGCAAAGCTGCTGCTTGGTGATAATGAAGGAGTTCTTGGGGGTTAACAGATGTATTTGGGGGGAGCAAAGATGCTCCGTGGGGTTCAGATGCTCCCTGGAGTTAGCGAAGATGCTCTTCGGGGTTAACAAAGATGCTCTTCGGTGCTAATTAAGATGCTCTTTGGGGTTAGTTAAGGTGAATTTGGAATTAGCAAAGACGCGCTTTGGGGTTGCTGCTCTTTGGGGCGAGTGAAGACGCGTTTGGGGGCAGCTCCTGGGGTTAAGCAGACCCCTGTGGGAGCCCCAGGCCCAGAGCAGTGTCCGGGAGCCGGGCAGGACTGTGTCCCCTGTGTCCCCCCACCCTGGGGGCCAGCCACCGTGGCCCCCCCCCCAATTCCTTCCCTCCGCCGCAGGGTCTCACCGGCCGCCCAGGAGATGCTGGTCCTCAAGGCAAAGTCGGCCCAACCGTAAGTGATGCTCCATGGGGAAATGGCGTGGGGGGGACACCGGGGTCCGGCGCGGTCCCTGCTGACGTCCCGCTCCCCGTAGGGTGCTCCCGGCGAGGACGGCCGCCCCGGCCCCCCCGGCCCACAGGGTGCTCGCGGCCAGCCCGGCGTGATGGGTTTCCCCGGTCCCAAAGGTGCTAATGTGAGTATTGACCGGTTTCTACCCAAAACGGGGCTGCGGCCCCGGGTGCGGAGCCCATCACCGTCACCTCTGTCCTCTCTCTAGGGCGAGCCCGGAAAAGCTGGTGAGAAAGGACTCCCCGGTGCCCCGGGGCTGCGGGTGAGTTGTTTTTCCTCCCTCGTTGTCCCCCCAAAACCACATTTTGGGGTTCCTCCAGCATCGCAGCCCCCCGAGGGATCAGCGGGTGGGGAAACTGAGGCACGGAGGGTGGAGAGGGATCTGCAGCATCGCGCCGGGGGCTCAGCACCGGTTGGATTTTCTCTTCCGTAGGGTCTCCCTGGCAAGGATGGTGAGACGGGAGCTGCCGGCCCCCCGGGACCTGCCGTGAGTGTCCCAGCCTTGGTCACCCGCAGCCAAAACCCGCTGGAAATGGGGGGGTCGAGGGTCTGGATTTGGGCAAAGAACCGCCCCGGGTCTGCTGGGGATGGAGCCTCCGTGCTCCTCAGCTCTTGTGGTGTTGGGGTGTGGGGATGTCGGGATCCCCCCATGATTCCCCAAAATCCTGGGGTGGGTGAAGCCCGAACCTCGGGAGGTTTCGGGGTCCGTCACCGCTGTCCGTCCCGCAGGGTCCCGCGGGCGAGAGAGGAGAGCAAGGAGCCCCCGGTCCCTCCGGCTTCCAGGTGAGCACATGGATTGGGAGGGGATTTGGGGTGCTGGGGTCAGGGTGATGCTCGTGGGTGACCCCGAGCCCCTGGGGCCACCGTGCTAATGCCACTGCTGTCCCCCCCCAGGGGCTGCCCGGGCCACCAGGTCCCCCCGGAGAGAGCGGCAAACCCGGAGATCAGGTGAGGCCCCGTTTTTCCCTCCTCCCAGGCTGCAAAGGGGGGGTCAGGACCCCCGGCGGCCCCCGGGGCTGACCCCCTACTCTGTTTTCCCCCCGCCGCAGGGTGTTCCTGGAGAAGCCGGTGCCCCCGGTCTCGTCGGTCCCAGAGTAAGTGTCACCCGTCCACCCTGGCTGCGGGGACAGGACGCCTCTCCCTGTTTGGGGGGTTTTGGGGGGGCTCGGGGGGGTTGGTGGAGCCTGGCCACCCCCGTGGGCTCCCCCAGTCCTGGTGGCTCAGCCTCTGCCGCGGCGCGTCCCCCCTCCTCCCAGTACATCCCAGTCCCTTCGGGGCAGCGCGGGGTGGGCGCTTTGCCCACCCTCCTTGGGGACATTCATCCCAAGGATGTTGTGACCTTCACCGCGGCCCCCTAACGCCGTGTCGTGTCCCCCCCCCCACCCCGCACCCCAGGGCGAACGTGGCTTCCCCGGTGAACGTGGCTCTCCCGGCGCACAAGGGCTGCAAGGTCCCCGTGGCCTCCCCGGCACGCCAGGCACCGACGGACCCAAGGTGGGTGACAAGGGGGGGACAGGGCTCGGTGGCTCGGTGCCACCGGTGGAACCGTGAGGCTGGGGGGGGGGGGGTTGGCACCCCAATAACTGCGCCTTTGTTTTAGGGTGCAACCGGACCAGCCGGCCCCAACGGCGCCCAGGGTCCCCCGGGGCTGCAGGGAATGCCCGGGGAGAGAGGAGCAGCCGGCATCGCTGGTCCCAAGGGAGACCGGGTAAGTGATGGGTGCCGGAGGTGTCCCGAGCGGCGTCAGGTCTCAGCTCGGCTCACGCCGCCTCCCTCTCGCCCCTCAGGGAGATGTCGGAGAGAAGGGTCCCGAGGGAGCCCCCGGAAAGGACGGCGCACGCGTAAGTGGGACGGGGCCACGGCGGGAGCGGGGTGGCCGGCGGAGGGATGCTCGCGGTGGCCTCGTCCTCATCCGTCTCTCCTCCGTAGGGTCTGACAGGTCCCATCGGTCCCCCCGGCCCCGCTGGCCCCAACGGCGAGAAGGTGAGAGCCCCGGGAGCCCCTCGGCTGTTCCCGACGGAGGAAGATGCTGCCCACCCCCCCAACTCCCCATTCCTTCTTTTCTAGGGTGAATCCGGCCCCCCTGGTCCATCCGGTGCCGCCGGTGCCCGTGGTGCCCCCGTAAGTGCCACCCCCCCACAGCCCCCCAAGTGCTGGCAGTGCCACCGCTGGCCTCGTTCCCCCCGTCTCCCCCCATTTAACCCCCATCTCTCCCCCGCAGGGTGAGCGCGGTGAGCCCGGTGCCCCCGGTCCCGCCGGATTTGCCGGCCCCCCGGTGAGTATTTGGTCCCGTTCCCCCCAGCACGGGTCCGGCGTCGGCTCAACCCGCTCACGGCGGCCGCTTCCCCGCAGGGCGCCGACGGGCAACCTGGTGCCAAAGGCGAGCAAGGAGAGCCCGGGCAGAAGGGTGACGCCGGTGCTCCCGGTCCCCAAGGTCCCTCCGGAGCACCTGGGCCACAGGTGGGTCCAGCCCGAAATGGGGGGCGAACCCCACGGGGGTCCCCATCCCCGGGAAATTCGGGGCATCGCCTGGCAGGCGCATTTCTAACCCCTTTTCCTCCTCTGCCCAGGGTCCAACTGGTGTAACTGGTCCCAAAGGAGCCCGGGGTGCTCAGGGTCCCCCCGTGAGTATGGGGGGGGTGGGCTGGGGGGGGTGGGGGGTGGCTGGGGGGAGTGCGGTGCAGCATCGGAACCCCCCTTCTCCTCTCCTTCCCCAGGGAGCCACCGGATTCCCCGGCGCTGCCGGCCGCGTGGGACCACCTGGCCCTAACGTGAGTCGGGGGGCAACTGGGATGGCTTGGGGGCAACCAGGATCATTCAGGGGCAACCGGGATCTCTCGGGGGCAGCCAAGATGGCTTGGGAGCAGCCAGGATCTCTTGGGGGAACCGGGATCTCTTGGGGGCAGCTGGGATGGCTCAGGGGCAACCAGGATCACTTGGGAGCAGCCGGAATTGTTTGAGGGCAGCCGGGATCGCTGGGGGGCCACTGGGATCACTCAGGAGCAGCCAGGATCACTCGGGAGCAGCTGGGATCGCTCAGGGGCAGCCGGGATCGCTGATTCCCCAGGTTCGGGGGGTCGGGAGATGCTGCTCACTCCACGCCAGGGGCCAAGCAGCGGAGGGTCCCCAGGGGCTAAACAGCCCCCGCCCACCCCCGGCAGCTCATCGGCCCATAAAAAGGGGTTTTTTTGAGGGTCTTCAGCCCCAGGAGCCGACCCAGGGCCGCAGAGGTGCCAGGGTGCGGGCGAGGAAGGTGGAAAAGCCGCTCGTTTGTACTAATCCCGTGTTCTCCCCCCGCAGGGTAACCCAGGTCCCCCCGGCCCCCCCGGCTCCGCTGGCAAAGATGGTCCCAAGGGTGCTCGTGGCGACGCCGGTCCCCCGGGCCGTGCCGGTGACCCCGGGCTCCAAGGCCCCGCCGGTCCCCCTGGCGAGAAAGGCGAACCGGGCGAGGATGGCCCCGCGGTACGTTTTTTGAGGGGGGGGGGGGGAGATACCTCCCTCCACGCTCACTCGGTGCTGTGCCACTGCCCCACCGGGTCTGATCCCCCCCACCTCTGTCTCCCCGCAGGGTCCCGACGGTCCCCCCGGTCCCCAAGGTTTGGCAGGACAGCGCGGCATCGTCGGTCTTCCCGGCCAGCGTGGCGAGAGAGGCTTCCCCGGGCTGCCGGGGCCATCGGTGAGCTGTCACCCCCTCCGGCCGGCGGCGGCGTCACCCCCCCGATAGCTGTCGGAGCGGCTGAGCTTGGCTTTCCCGACCTCAGCGCCGTGAATTTGGGGTGCTTTGAAGGCTGTGCGGCAGCTCAGCGGCTGCTGAAGCCCCCCCGGGGCTGCAATAAGCAGGTCACCGGGCCACCAGCCCCCTTGGGCGCAGCTGGAGCCCCCCCGGGACCCCAATCCGGGGTGCGCTTTGGGGTTTTCCAAGCAGGAGCTGCCAGTGGCATCGGGGCAGGGCAGTAACCGGCACTTACTTGGGCGGAGGGAGCCTTGAAATTCGGCGGTCGCAGGGTGAAGGGCTGCGCCAGGATCGCTCCCGCTCACACGTCTTGTCTCACGGCTTTATTTTCCCCCCCTTCATTAGGGCGAACCTGGGAAACAAGGAGCACCCGGCTCTGCGGGCGACCGAGGCCCCCCCGGCCCCGTGGGACCCCCTGGTCTGACCGGTCCCGCCGGCGAACCTGGGCGAGAGGTGGGCAGCACCCGGCACACGGGGAGGGGGCGAACGCGGACGGTGCCTCCGTCGGTGCTGGGATCGGGATCATCCCCGTGGAATCCCAACGGCGGCGCTGGGGCGGCGCTGACCCTGCACTGTAACTCAGCTCCTGGCACCATTTGCCAGCGCTTTTTGCCTTGAGCGGGGAGTTTGTGCGTGTCCTGCCCCATCCCAGGGTCAAAACTTAATTTCTCCTCCTCTTCTCCCAGGGGAATCCCGGCTCTGATGGCCCCCCCGGCAGAGACGGCGCAGCCGGCGTCAAGGTGAGCTTCCCCCGGCGCTCGCCATCCGCATCCCCCCTCATCCCGGCTCAAAACCCCGCGGCTCTGACCGTCCCTTTGTCTCGGCGCAGGGTGATCGTGGCGAGACTGGTCCCGTGGGTGCCCCCGGCGCTCCCGGTGCCCCCGGCGCTCCCGGCCCTGTGGGTCCCACCGGCAAACAAGGAGACAGAGGCGAGACGGTGAGTGTCAGCAAGGGAAACGCCTCGTTGGGTTTGAGGAGACGGGAACCACTCCGAGCGCAGATAAATGAAGAATTAGCAGTGCCCCCCCGGGAGCAATTAGCCGTTCGGAGTAATCAGGAGAGCCAGGCGGGTGCCGTTAGCGCCTGGCACTAATTGAGAGGTGCCCTGGGTGCCGTTAGCGTCTCCGAGCGCCTTCCCAAGGATTCATGAGCACCAGGAGCCCAGCTGGGGCTCTGCCTCCGCACAAGCACCGTGCGGGGAGCTGGGAGCGCCGGGAGGCGTCCCGGGGGAGAATCCACCAGGGTATTGATTCGCAAGGATCGTTACTCGGCGTTGATGAGTATTTAAAGATGCCGCTGGGTGCCGGCAGCTGCCCCTTCCTGGTGCTGTCAGCGGGGCAGCTCCGGGGTGGCTGGGACACCCCCGAAGGCACAGGGCACCCCCCGGCGTCCCGTGCTCCTGCCCACCTTTCCACTCCCCTCTTTTCTCTCCGCAGGGTGCACAAGGTCCCATGGGTCCCTCGGGACCCGCTGGTGCTCGAGGCATGCCGGTGAGTGACGCCGGGTGCGTCCCCTCTGCGATGCACGGGGTCCTGGGGTGCGTTGGGTGGGGGGGGTCTGCCACCCTCAGCCTGATGCGTCCCCTTCTCCCCTTCCAGGGTCCCCAAGGGCCACGCGGTGACAAGGGTGAGACGGGAGAGGCTGGAGAGAGAGGGCTGAAGGGCCACCGCGGCTTCACTGGGCTGCAGGGTCTTCCCGGCCCACCCGTAAGTGTTGTTTTTGGGACCCCAGCGCTCAGCCCCGCCGTGTCTCGCCGCGGAGCTGGATGTGGCTCCTTCAGGGTGGCTGCGGCCAGAGCCCCGAGCCCTGTGCAAAGGCTCAGCCCCCCCGCGGTGCTGGACGCGGAGCTGTGACCATCCACCCTCACGCTTCCTCCTCAGGGTCCCTCTGGAGACCAAGGTGCTGCTGGTCCCGCCGGTCCCTCTGGTCCCAGGGTAAGTCCTGCCCGTGGCGTTCGGGGACATCAGAGGAGAAGGAGGCACCTCTGTCCTTGAGCCCCCCTCCATGGCGGCAGGAGCTAACAGCTCCCCAGCACCTTCTCAGCCCTGGGGTCTTGCAACGACCTGATCCCCGCATTTTGGGCTCTCTCCTAGGGTCCCCCCGGCCCCGTCGGCCCCTCTGGCAAAGACGGCTCCAACGGCATGCCCGGCCCCATCGGTCCCCCCGGCCCCCGCGGACGAAGCGGCGAACCAGGTCCTGCGGTGAGTTAAAAATGCCATTGGTGTGCAGGGAAAGGTGGGGGGGGGTCCAGCTCGAAGAGCAGCCCAGCAGGATTGCATCTTCTTCCTCCCATAGGGTCCTCCCGGAAACCCAGGTCCCCCCGGTCCTCCCGGCCCCCCTGGCACTGGCATCGACATGTCGGCTTTCGCTGGCCTGGGTCAGACGGAGAAGGGCCCCGACCCCATCCGCTACATGCGGGCGGACGAGGCCGCCGGCGGCCTGCGGCAGCACGACGTCGAGGTGGACGCCACGCTCAAGTCCCTCAACAACCAGATCGAGAGCATCCGCAGCCCCGAGGGCTCCAAGAAGAACCCGGCCAGGACCTGCCGCGACATCAAGCTTTGCCATCCTGAGTGGAAGAGCGGTAAGAGTCTCCATCCCCGCCTCCTCCCCTCCTGTCCCTCTCCCCTAGCCTCAAGAAGACAAGCAGCTCCACAATGCTCTTTGCTCTGACCTCCAAAACCTCCTGTTCACACACCGTTTGTCCTCCCCACCCCAGGAGACTACTGGATTGACCCGAACCAGGGCTGCACCTTGGATGCCATCAAAGTTTTCTGCAACATGGAGACAGGCGAAACCTGCGTCTACCCCAACCCCAGCAGCATCCCCAAGAAGAACTGGTGGACCAGCAAGACCAAAGAGAAGAAGCACGTCTGGTTCGCAGAGACCATTAACGGCGGTTTCCACGTAAGCCTCGCCCCCCGGGCTGGTGCTGCCTATCGGGAGCGGGAAGGGAGGTTGAACAGGGGAAGGTGTTGGGTGTCTGGTGGGAGGGTTGGGACGTCCTTCCTTGGGGTCATGTTGATGGATGTTCTACAAGAGAGTGGCTGTTTTAGAAGACTATATTGAAGCTTGGAGTTGGGTCAGTCGGGCTGTGATTTTTGCAGCCATCTAGGAAGATAAAAGCATGGAAGTCCCCTCAAAAGGGTGGCGGAAAATAGGGTTGTTGTGACACTCCCAGACTTTAATATCTCGCCTCTTCCCTCCAGTTTAGCTACGGCGATGAAGACCTGGCTCCCAACACCGCCAACATCCAGATGACCTTCCTCCGCCTCCTGTCCACCGAAGGCTCCCAGAACGTCACTTACCACTGCAAGAACAGCATCGCCTACATGGACGAGGAGACGGGCAACCTGAAGAAAGCCATCCTCATCCAGGGATCCAACGACGTGGAGATCAGAGCCGAGGGCAACAGCAGGTTCACGTACAGCGTCTTGGAGGACGGTTGCACGGTAAGTCCATGGGCGCCTGCGAGAGAAAGAGGTAGACGATGAGTTGGGGTTCAACCCGTGAGGTCGCTGTTGGTTTGGAGGGTTGAAGAGCGTCTAAGAACATCCTTCCTCCTTGGTTTTTCTCCCCAGAAACACACTGGCAAATGGGGCAAGACAGTCATCGAGTACCGATCGCAGAAGACCTCGCGCCTGCCCATTGTAGATATTGCACCTATGGACATTGGTGGAGCCGATCAGGAGTTTGGCGTGGATATTGGCCCAGTCTGCTTCTTGTAAAAAAGAATTGTTTTATTTGTGTGTTTGTTTGTTTGTTGTTGTTGTTTGTTGGGGTTTTTTTGTGTTTTTTTTTTTTTTTTAAAAATCCAGCCCAATACCACAAAAGAAAACTAAAAAGAAAAAACAAAACAAAACAACCCCAAAAGCCACCTGAGAACTTTCCGATGGCTCCTACGGCTTCTGCACTGAATGGCTGCAACGACCCCTCGATTCACGCCCATCCCTCGGGGAACCACCGTCGCTTTCCAACGCCGTCTGGGGCAGGCTGCGAAATTCTGAGAAAAGAAAAAAAAAAGAGAGAAAATAACCCAAACCACGGTCTTATTTATTTATTCTCTTCCTGTAAGACCTATTTTTTAGGTCAGGTGGAGGTGGGAATCTAACTGGCAGGTACGATGGCCCTTCCCTGCAAAAGGGATCTCGCAAATCCAGGTATCACGAATCCCCTCCGGGCCCCCCGTCCCTCCCCCTGCGTATCACCAGCAGGAGCGCTGATGTATAATACGGTACAAAAAAACCAAACCAAAACAAAAAAAAAAAAACCACAAAAACCCCCAAAATTATGGTGCTATTCTTGTAAAACAAGTCTGTATTTTTTAACATCAGTTGATATAAAAAAAAAAAAAACTTTTGGTGGAAAGTACAAGTCGTTGTGGGCTTCGTTCTTCTCGGCGTTTGCTGCGGTCCGACTCCTTTCTCCCCCGTTTCTCAGCCATAAAGGAGGGTTTTGGGGCAAACTTCCGACTTTTCTGGGTTGAGGCTACCTCGCGCTAAGGGGAGAAAAACCACCAAAGCAGATAAATCATAGAATCTGTTGGGTTGGAAGCGACCTTTAAAGGTCACCTAGTCCAACCCCCCTGCAGTAAGTAAGTAAATCCCCCAAAAATCAAAAAAAAAAGGGAGAGGAAAAAGCATTTTAAGTGGAAAATCTTGAAACACCAGGAGCCAACACCACGGCACGAGGTTTCTCCTCCCATCGCACCCCTAAATACAACTGGGGCGAGTCGAGGCAAGCGCTCGGGTCACCAGTTAAAGGAAACCAGTAAAACCAGTGGGAAGGGGGACGCTGGGACCAATCCTCATGCAAATCAGGATGGTCACGGGCGGGGGGTGCCCTCTAACCCTTCCCCCCATGGAATTTATGTAAAAATACACGTCAAAAACATACAATTTCAGGCTACATCTTGCAATACCGAAGGCGGGAGGGTTTGCAGCCATCGCGTGCGCACGCCGACGTCTTACAAAGCAGCTGCGCCTTTACGGCTTCATAAAAAGTTACATATTCTCATAAATGGGCTTGCTAATTAGAGGAAAAGCCTCAGTAGTTGATTATTTTTTTTACTATCTTAAAGAAAAGTAGCCCACTGACCCCCCAAGAGTCACCAACACGCCTGAGCTTTACGCGCAGGACGCCCGAGGCAGCTGTTGATGGGGAAGTTTATGAGTTTCACGACAGTGTTTGTTGTTAAAACCTCAGCTTTTTTGCACGCCCTGATAGCACGGGCACTGCAGCTTTTCATTAAGGGAAATTACAACTTTAAAGGATTAAAAAAAAAAAAAAACCACAACCTACTTTGGGGCCCTTGTCTCAATTTTAAGCACTCACAGCTGGCGACGCAGCAGCGGCGGCGGCTCCTGCTGAAGCACCTGAGGCAGCCTGGGCTGGGATCTTTAAAAAAAAAAAAAAAAAACAACCAAAAAAACCCAACATTGGCAGAAGAAATTCATTAGAAAGGATTGGAGGATTAGGAAGGATTTTCAAAATAAAACACCCTTTAAAAGGCTAAGTGCTTTGCCACATGACCTGCAGGGCACCATTATTAGAGCTCCGGCTCACCGCTGCCGCACAACTCACTTGGGGTAAAACGCTCTGTTCAGCCACACAGTGAGCCTCCCCCGCACCCCAAAATTTAAAAATCAGCCCTGCTCGTAGGATCTGGTCCCGAGGAGCAGGAGAGACAGGTGGGAAAGGCAATGTCGGGGAGCAGGAGGCTGCGTCACCCCACAAGGGGAAACCACCACCAGGGAAGGAGATGGATAAAGAGCAAAGCTCGTGATTTCCTCCTCTTCCTTAAAAAAAAAGTTCAACTCATCAGAAATCGGGGGTGTGTGTCTGTGTGTGTTAACGAAATCGGTTGAGAAGCTCGTGATGGAGATGACCAGGGACTGCGCGGGGTGACGGCCACCGACACTGGGTCACTCCGGTGACCGATCCCGGAGATCACACTGGGAGGTGCTTCGCTACTCCCCAGCTGAGGTTTTTGGCCCCCGTTCCCCAAAAATCATGAGCAAGAGCTCGGGTACGCCAGGACACCACTGACAACGCCGAGCGCTAACTCCAGCACAAAGTTTGATTTCTGCAGGAGCTTTTTTCTTCAAACAAAGGACAGGGCGCAGCGACGTACAACTCGCCTTTAATAAGCGGAACTCAGTTCCAAAAGCCCCGCTAAGGGGAAGTGCTGCTTCTTAAAAAAAAAGAAAAAAAGCAAGGTGCATTTTTATTTCACGCTTGCACAAAATAGAGTATCCTTCACTGAAACACCACCCCCCCCCCATTTGTTTTTTCCCCTGCAGCCTTTACCTGTGCTTTGTTTTCCCACACACACACACACACGCTCGCACACCAGGCAGCCGGGGAAGGGAGGAAAGGAGGGCGGCTGGAGCGACCAAGTTCCAGAAAGAAAAACTACAAAGGGCAGCAGCGGAATGAAATCCTCCAAGCTGCAAAAAGCACAAGTCCGCAGCGAGAACTGCGGCGGGCTGAGCTTTCACATTTATTTGCTTTAAGAACGCAGCTGATACTGTCTGTCGGGAACGGGCAGCTCCTGGGAGGGAAGCCTTCGAAACACCAAACTCCCACAAAAATCGGTTTAAATCCACGCATTTGCGGCAGGCACGAGTACAAAGCACCACCGAGCTACGAGGTTCCCGGTTTCACACCCCAGAGACCCCGCAGCTGGAAGAGAGGAAGGTTCCGAGCCACACACGGAGGAAGATCCAATATGCACAGACTCTTCGCGTGTCCCCGTCTTCATGAAGGCTGTGGCACTGGGGTATCGTTTGCTGTAGGTGGCCTCAGCTGCCAACAAACCAAATCTGCTCAGCAGAGGAAGCGTGTTTCGAAGGTTTTGATTCCTTTGCCTCCTTCTAGTGCAGGTTTCAGAGGTGGAAGCCGTATCTGTGCGTTCCTTAAAAGAATTATCCCTTTTTAATCACGCCCTGCTTTGAAACAAGCCAGTGACACACCGCCACTGAACAAAAAAGTGCAATCAATTAATTGCATGGAACTAATTAGTTTACCCTGGAAGGACCCGACACAGTGCTAACCTTCAAAACAGCTGCAAAAGTCAACTTGAAATCTTTAGGATCTTCTGACCCCAAAGCTCGAGAGCCCAGTTTCCCTACCAAAAAACTCGTTCTTTGGAAGCGAAGAGGAAGGGGGATGCAGCAGGACCCTGACTTGGGAGGGGACCTGCGTGCTTGCACATGAACAACACCCCCAGTGGGTTTTGTGGACAGCAGCGCAGCCCAGCTGCACGTGGAAGAGCACGAAAGGGACCCAGAGCTTCCAAACATCTCCCACCAAAGTCACTCGTGCTCCCTCTGCTTCCATTGGAAAGTTCCCGGTCCCTTCTAGGAGTCCATCTGTGCAACCGAAAGGGTCGGCTGCGCCCTCAGGGCTCGCTCTGGGCTTTGGGGGACAGCAGAGGCAGCGGGTCCTGGGCAGCCGTGGAGTTGGAACTGCAATCCACGTAGTGGTACGTCTCCAAAGTGCTCTGCGTCATGTGGCCGATGTACGAGAGCTTCACCGATGTCCTGGGAAGTGGGGGGGGAGAGCAGTTTAGCGGGGACAGGGCCAGCCACAGCAAGCCCTCTATCAAAATAAAAAAACCCAGCAGGTTTTACACTCGTCACACAACTCCTCCTCCGCCCCCTCGAAAGCTGCAGAACCTCTCAGGGCGTTGCTCAGGATCACTGACTGCAGAGGGCAGGGATGTGCCAAGCTTTTTTCCCCCCCTCATGGGAATGCTCAGCCTGGAGCAGTCTGGTGTCTTCTCCTCTCCCTCTTACATTTCACCCCACCGTGTCAACTGGCTGGGATTAAAAACTGATAGAGGGAAGCAGGCTGGGGTGCTTGCCAAGTGGGATTTTCTTCATGCACCCTAGATCTGCTGCGGCAGCAATTCCCTTTTGAGTCAGGTGCCGAGCAGAGAACCACCTACCTCATGAAGATGACGATGTTATGGACCTTCACCTTGGGAAATGTGCAAAACAAACTGGAAGAGACCAACACAAAGAAATAGGTCAGCGCGGGCTCAGGGATGCAGAGACACTTGCGTTTCTCGGTATCTTCTGATGATATTTTCCCTCTGGTGCGAACTCAACTCGAGACCCGGTCCAAAAACCACGTCACGACATCCCGACGAAGCGGCCTTTCAAGTCATTTCTAGCAAAGAGTTACTTTCCAGGAAGTTAGCAGAACACAAGTCATTTCCAGAGCAAATTCTAATTAAAGCAGCTTAAACCTGCCCTTTCCCCAGCTACATACAAAGAGCAGTAAATCCTTACTACATGTAGGAGAAAGGTCCACCCAGCTCCGCCTTCACAGTGAAATTCACCTGTAAAAGATAAAAGAAAAATACATTCACATGCAGCTTAAATGCACTCCTTTCGGAGCCCTTCCCACCTTCTGTTGCCTTCCAGCTGCTGTGCATAAGGCACAGGCTACTCTAGCCATTTTGCCAACCAAAGCTTTAAGGTATACGTAGATTATCCTCAAGTTAACTTGCCGCAGGGCACAGGTTTCATACTGGATTGGGTGAGGCTTATATTCTAAGTGCAATGAAAGACAAATACCAGTTTGTCACTCAGCGGCTGGATGCTGGAGACGTTGGTGATCTGCTGGGTCCCCACCACAGTGTTCATGTACTGCACCTGACTGGTCAGGCTGGTCACTGTCACCGAGTAGAAGTTGGAGTTCTTGATCCGTAAGGTGGCCTGGATGGAGAGAGGGGGGAGACAGGAGTAGCAGCGACCTTCCTGGCAGCTCAGCACAGAATTTATTCCCTCAGGAACACAGTGGCATAAAAAATTTTACCGTGATGGCAAGAATGACAACGGAGTTCTTCTTGTCGAACCAAACCTGAACCACTTTGATACCGTCATCGTCCACAAGGACCGAGTGTGGGAAGAGGAAGAAAACCACCAGCCCTGACACCAGCAGACAGAGCAGCACTGACAGCAGGACGTAGAGTTTCCTGGAAGAAGCAGGGAAGGGGTCACCTCCTTCGCCCTAACGCAGCATCTGCAGCCCCAAGAGACCTCGTATCCAAAACCCAACCTAGTCAGCAAACAACTCGTGTTTGTTCTTCCCTGGAAGGGACACAGAAGTGCCGCTCTAACAGTTTCAATATGTGAAATTGCTCAAAACCGTCGCCCTTTAAAAAGTTTGGTTTTTGGTAATGAGTAACCAAAGAATCCTTTTTGCCCCCCATAATGTTTTTCACAATCTGGTCTTTTTGCGGTTGGTAAAGCAGTTTCTTTCTAAAAGCTTCAGTAAAGGGCGCGGGGATGAAGCGTGTGAGTAGGAGCATTGTTTCCAGGTTCACCCCACAGTGGGATTTCACAGGAAGTATTTAAAAGTTACACTCTTAATGTATTTGTTGGCATACTCGGATGAAAACAAACTGCTAGATGAAGGAGAGGCTGCAGACCGGCTGAAGCGGTTACTTGTGGCAGTAAGCGACAAAAGAGCCCTGTTTGCTCTTCAAAAGAATGCAATTACTCTCTTACTACACACTTACGTTCTCTGTGGACGAAGCCGTTGGTCGCTGTAGGGTATCAGAGCCACCAGCTCATTTACCTGCTCTGGAAAGCAAAAGGAACACGTTAAGCAATTCTATACGCTTGCAAGGTCACTCATGGAGATAATCAATGTTTTCTTTCTGTATTTACACCTGAGAAGGGCAGTCACCTGTGGGAATGCAGCCAGTGCCTTGGCAAGTGGGACAGGTGATGCTGTCCTGGCCTGTGAATTCAACATATGGAAACTTGGCAATGTCTTCCACACGGTCTCGGCTATCAAGTAAGTCATCATCATCATCCTCAGCCTTCTTCCTCTGCCTGGAGGCAGCATCATTAGCAGAGAGGGAAAGCACAGAACCCATTGCAGCTGCTGTAGAAAAGCTAGATAACCTAGGAGAGGGGCAGCAAGAGCAGCTCTAGTCATTAAATGGGATTTCCACCTGCTTCTGGCCAACAAGGAAACCCCGAATGACAGGCAACAATCCTCCCCCTGAAGAACCATCCCCAACACCCCTGGAGAAACGCTCTCAAACAGAGACACCCTCCTGGGGGGCTCAACACCCACCACAGCAGCCCTTCCCCCCCTACAGGGACGACTCCCCTGGTGCCCTACAAGGAGAGGCACCCCACAAGGAGGCTCATTTCCACACAGAGACAACCCTCCCCCCCAGACCAAATAACCTCCACAGAGACAGACCTACACCTCCCAGGGCCCCTAAAGGGGAGACATACCCCTCCTCCACAGCCAGCCATACACCTTTAAACACCCCCCTAACGCCCAAAAAAGAGACAATCCCTCAGGGGCCTACCTGTCCCCCCCGCAAAACACTCCCCACTCCACCCCCTAGAGACCCTCAGAACCCCCCAAAAAGGGAATGTTCCCCACAGGCAACTGTCCCCACGAGGAACACCCCCTCATGAACCCCTTCCCAGCCAGGGGACACCCCCAAAGCCCCCCAGGCCCAACGCATCCCCTCACACCCGCCGCCGCGGCCTCGCCTCCGCCCGCGCAGCCGCCGTCGCTATGACAACGCCGCCCGGCGGCGGTGGGCGGGGCGCAGCCCTGGCCCCGCCCCGCGCACGCGCGCAGCGCGCAGGGCGGCACGCAGGGGCGAGCTCTGCGTAACCCCGCCCCCTCGCTGACGCCCCGCCCAGTGCGTCGCCCGCGAGGCGGGGGAGTGGGCGGGGCTTTGGGGGCTGCGCCCGGGCGCGCCCTCCCTCAGTGCGCATGCGCCGCATCGCAGCGGGGCGGCGCACAGGGCCCCGCCCTTTGGGCGAGGCTGAGGGGGCGTGGCCGGAGCAGCGCATGCGCCGCCGCCTCGAGGGGTGTCCCGGAGGGCGGGGCGGGGGCGGGGCGGGGCGGGGCGGGCGTGTCCCCGTGCGCACGCGCACTGCGGGGAGCGCCCCTCCCTTCCCGCGCATGCGCTAAACGCGGGGCGGGGCGCGGGGACGGAGCGCGCGTGCGCGGGGCGGGGGGGAACCAGTGCGGGGATATGGGGGACCAGTACGGACCAACCGGCACCAGTACGGGGGCTCCCGACCCAGTATGGGACCCTCACGCACCAGTATGGGGGCACCCAACCCATTATGGGACCTTCACGCACCAGTATGAGGGCCCCCTTTCCCAGTATGGAGCTTTCCCCCACCAGTATGGAGGCTCCAGACCCAGTATGGAACCTTCCCCTACCAGTATGAGGGCCCCTTTCCCAGTATGGAGCTCTCCCCGACACCAGTATGGGGGCTCCCGACCCAGTTGGACCTTCACACACCAGTATGGGGGCAGCTGACCCAGTATGGGACCCTCACACACCAGTATGGGATCCACCCACACCAGTAAGAGGGCCCCCTTTCCCAGTATGGAACCTTCCCCACCCAGTATGGGGGCTCCCGACCCAGTATAGACCCCCCCGCACCAGTATGTGACCTTCACACACCAGTATGAGGGCCTACGTCCCAGTATGGACCCCCCCACACACACCAGTATGGGGCCTCCTGACCCAGTATGGGACCTTTATACACCAGTATGAGGGGCCCCTTCCCAGTATAGAGCTTTCCCACACCAGTATGTGACCTTCACACACCAGTATGAGGGCCTACGTCCCAGTATGGACCCCCCCACACACACCAGTATGGGGCCTCCCGACCCAGTATGGGACCTTCACACACCAGTATGAGGGGCCCCTTTCCCAGTATGGAGCTTTCCCCCACCAGTATGGGGGCTCCCAACCCAGTATGGACCCACACGCACACCAGTATGAGGGCCTACGTCCCAGTATGGAGATTTCGCACACCAGTATGCGGGCCCCCAGACCAGTATGGAGCTTTCCTACACCAGTATGAGGACCCCAGTCCCAGTATGGAGCTTTCCCACACCAGTATGAGGGCCCCCATCCCACTATGGAGCTTTCCCACACCAGTATGACGGCCCCCATCCCAGTATAGAGCTTTTCCGTACCAGTATGGCACCCCCTTTCCCAGTACGGAAATCAATCACACCAGTATGAGGGCCCCTGTTGCAGTATTGGAGCTTTCGCAGACCAGTATGAGGGCGCCCATCCCAGTATCGAGCTTTCGCACACCAGTATGAGGGCCCCCATCCCAGTATGGAGCTTTACCACACCCGTATGAGGGCCTCCATCCCAATATGGAGCCTTGCCACACCAGTATGAGGGCCTCCATCCCACTATGGATCTTTCCCATACCAGTATGGGACTACCTTTCCCAGTATGGAGCTTTCCCACACCAGTATGAGGGCCCCCATCCCACTATGGAGCTCTCCCACACCAGTATGAGGGCCCCCAGACCAGTATGGATCTTTCCTACACCAGTATGAGGGCCCCCTCCCAGTATGGAACCTCCCCCTGACCCCAGGGACGCCCCCGCCATGGGGAAAAAACTACAGAACCCCCCCAATTCTCCCCAGTTTCCCCCCAGAACCGCCCTGGGGGATCCCTGACGGCAGCGCCGGGCGCTCGGCCTTCGCTCCGTCCCCTTCATTGTCCCCTCCCCAACTCTCCTCATGGGTTTATTTCTTATTTTTTTTACAATTTTAGGGCTCCAAGGCCCCGGTGCAGCAGCCGGTTGGGCCCGGCGTCGCCCCCAGCACCCCGCGACCCGGCCGGGACGCGATGCAGCGTCTTGGGTGTTTCTAAACCTCTCGATTTTTGGGGGAAAAAAAAAAGTCCAACCAACCCTTTCCTCCCCCCCGTCCCTATCCCCGACGGCTCCGGGACTGGAGCAACCGAAACCTCATCGTTTGCGTCACCATTTATTTAATAAACTCAAAGCAACGCTGATTTTTTTTTTTTTTTTCCGCCGCGACATACGTGCGAGCTGGATGGAAAACTGAATTCCTTCCCCTCACAATCGCCCGAACCATCAAAATGAAAGTTTAAAGGTAAAAATTAAATATTTCCGCCGGCCTCGTGCGCTCCGGAGGCACACGTCTCCTGCGTGGCGCCGTCGGAGCTGCTCTCCCTTGCGACGCCGATGGAAACTTTATGGATCATTTATTTTCTCCTTCCCAGGAGCAAAATGCCAGGGAGAGGGAGGTTTCCCGGCTCACTTTGCCCCCTGCCCCCCCCCCCCCAGGTGCTAATTGCCTAATTGCTTAATTGTGGGCTGTGCATCCCCGAGGAAGGTGCTGGGAGCGGGATGGACCCACGGAGACGGCGCCGCCGTGGATGGAGGCTGGAAAGGGGGTGTTGAGAGGGGACAGGGAGGGGGAAACCCACAGCGAACCCCCCCAGGGATGGGCTGTGGGGCGAGCTCAACCCTATATTAGCCAACAGAGAATCCCCCCCCCCAGGGGGGAAGACGCTGCCCCCCAAAGCCACCGGTGCAAAACCCCTCGGCGGCCTCCCCTCAGCCCCTCTTGCCATGGTGCATCCGGGGGGGGGTTTAATCTCCTTTCTTCCCCTTTTAAACCCCTTTTCTCCCCAAAAAGCCAGCGGGGACGGGCAGAAAGTGGGGGGGGCGACAGTGAGCCTTATGGTGGGGGTTTTGCAACCGCTTCCCAAGAAAACCTCGGCTCACCGGGGATGGAGCAAGCACCTGAGCCACTCCCAGGAGAGACGGATCCGTCCCAGCTCCTGGAGGAGCGGGATGGGGAATGGCTGCCCCCGGGGACCCCCCCTCAGGCCAAGTCGGCGGCTGCCGAGCCATTTCCAGCCCCGTTTGTGCTTTTTTCCCCTTGTCCGTCTGTCCATTGGGGTTATCCGGGGAGGTGACACCACTTGGCTGCGCTCGTGGCTTCGATTCCTCCCTCCCGACATCCCACCCCGGCTGTTGGACCATCATCATCCTCCCCCAGCCCCACTGACCCCCAGCCGAGCCGAGGGACCTCTTTCTCCAGGATGGAGCAGCAAGAAGATGCCGGATGATGGTCCCAGTTCCCGGTTGCCATTGCCACCCCGTGAATGGTGTGAGGATTAAACCATCCGGAGGGATTTTGCAGCCCAAGTGCACAATTCCATAGGATTTAAGGACATCAGGAGGACAAGGACTTGATGGAGTGGGTCCAGAGGAGGCCGTGGAGATGTTCAGAGGGCTGGAGCACCGTATAATTAACATAACATAATTAACCCCTACCCTTCTGGGATTCTGGGATTCTGCTCCGTCGCCCGGGTGCGTCACCCCCTGTCTGAAAAACTCGGGATATTTGAACAGTTTTTCCCTTACCATCCTGAAAAAAACCCATCCGGGATGTGGCCGTCGGCAACAGGTTCTAAAGCCGCAAGAAATGCTTCGAGAAAGCCCCTGCGTGATGTTCCCAGGGTTTATTAAGGGTCTCCTAAACCCAAAATCCCCCCAGAAAATGAGCCCCCGACGCAGCCGAGGGAGGCAGGCGGCAATCGCCGCCCCTCAGCCGCGATCACCGGGTTCAACAGCTCTACTTTGCGTGGGGGAAGCGCTTCACTAACCGGTTGCAAATTGATTTAATGAGGCCGATGAGAGAAAACAACGTCTGGGAAGAAATGGGAGTTCATTAGAGGCAATTTGGTGGCGCGGAACGTTTTCGGGAGGGCGGGGAGCAGGCTGCGGATGGGGCTGGGGTGGTTTTGCAGGGGTAAGGATTCGCACACCCGTCCCGGCGCCGCTGATTTCCACCACTGCAGCCCTTGAAATGTTAAAATACATCCCGAGCCTTCGCGCAGCGGACGCCCCACTGACCTCGCCTTGCCTGGACCGCTGCGACGTGCTCCTCGACCCCATAAAAAACCTCTTCTCCTGCCAAACCCACCTCTTCCCGCAGCCCGCTCCGTGCCTGAGCGATGGGGGAGGCTTCCAGCCGATGAGGGGTTGAATTTGCTCCCACTGCCGTCACCTGCGGTGCTTAGAGCTGGTTTCCAGCCGCTCTCCTGCTGCTTTTTCCCTCCTCTATCCACCTTGCACAAGGGAATCGGGGCCGGATCTGCTCAGCATCGCATCCCTGTGACTTGCACGTGGAATCAAGAGAATGGTTTGGGTTGGAAGGGACCTTGAAGACCATCCAGTTCCCTGGGCAGGGACATTCCCCCCCAGCCCAGGTTGCTCCAAGCCCCGTCCAACCTGGCCTTGAACCCCTCCAGGGATGGGGCAGCCACAGCTTCTCTGGGCAACCTGGGCCAGGGGCTCACCGCCCTCACAGCCAAGAATTCCTTCCTCACATCCCATCTAAATCTCCCTCTTGCAGTGTAAAACCCTTCCCCCTCGTCCCATGGCTCCAATCCCTAAATGCCATCCCTGGAGGTGTCTAAAAGCCGGGCAGACGCGGTGCTGAGGGACGTGGGTCAGTGGGGGTTTGGGCAGTGCTGGGCTGGTGGTTGGGCTCGATGATCTGAAAGGTCCCTTCCAACCCAGGGAAGTGGTGGAATGGCCATAGAGTCACAGAATGGTTTGGGTGGGAAGGGACCTTAAAGCCCACCCAGTGCCACCCCCTGCCCTGGGCAGGGACACCTCCCCCAGCCCAGGTTGCTCCAAGCCCCGTCCAACCTGGCCTTGAACCCCTCCAGGGATGGGGCAGCCACAGCTTCTCTGGGCAACCTGGGCCAGGGGCTCACCCCCCTCACAGCCAAGAATTCCTTCCTCACATCCCATCTCAATCTCCCTCTTGCAGTGTAAAACCCTTCCCCCTCGTCCCATGGCTCCCCTCCCTGCTCCAGAGTCCCTCCCCAGCTTTCCTGGAGCCCCTTTAGGGACTGGAAGGGGCTCTGCACCCCCTGGACTTCCAGGAGACACCGGAGCCGAGGTGGGGACACCCGAAGGCGCTCAGGGCCCGACGCGACAGGGCAGCAGTTTCCCCGCAGTGCTGGGGGGGGCACTGTCGTACTGGTGGTGTTTCCCCTCTCCCAGTAAGGGACTGACCACAGGCCCACTGGGCTTTCTGGAGGGGTTGTGCCCCCCAAAATGCCCAGCAGCAGCACCCCAAAAGCCCCCAGCAGCATCCCTGACGCCCCCACATCCCGGTTTGAGCGACACAGGACTTTATCTTCTAACGCCCGGGAAAACTGCGCTTTTAGAAGACTCTTGTGTCTGAACTGGGGAAAATATTTACTTTACAGCCAGCTCTGGGGGGCGGGTTTCAAGGGCTCAGTGTTTCGAGGTGCGGGGACGAGGAGGAGCGAGACCCGGGCAGTCGCCCCAAGCTGCCACCAGGGTTATTCCAGCCCATGGATGGCACATTCCGGAGGAATCAGAGGCTTTGCTGAGGAGTTCTCTCCTCTCTCCCTCTCTCCCGTGCTGGCTGCCATCCCGAGCGCTCCTCGCCCCGGGGCCGGAGCCCTGAGCCCTTCCCTTCCTCCCGCAGCCGCAGCGCTCACAGGGTCCCGCACGGGCTGTCCCTGCGGGGAGCGCCCAGAGTCCTGCTGGGGAACGGGCTGGATATAGTCCCTGTGTATTTTATATTGGCATTGGTATCAATATTGATTCTTTAGTGTTATTAATGTTAACTATTTACTGTTATTCTTATAGAATCACAGAACTGTTTAGGTTGGAAGGGACCTTTCAGATCACCTGTTTATATTTCAGCCCTCAGGTTTCCTTGTTTTTTCTCCGATTCCCCTTCCCGGGTGGGGAGGGGGCGATGGAATAATTGTCTAAACGACAACAAATCGGTGCGGGCTCCTCAAATCGGAACACCCGCAGGGCAGAGGGCTCCCCGCCGGCCAGGGGAGCGGGGCAGCAGGGGCAGGGGCTGGGCCGAAGGGAGGGGACTGGGCTGGGCAGGGGGTTGCCGGGGGTCGGGGGTCCCGGAGCCGGGCAGCCCCGGGGGAGCGGCAGGCGGGCACGTGCAATGTCCCGCCAGCCCCCGCCACGCCCCCAGCGGGCGGGGATTCGCGCCGGCATGACCTTATATGGTGCTGGTAGGCGGTGCCGACGGGGTCACGCCCCAAAGGGGGCGGTGCCGAGGCGGTGCTGCGCTGGCATTGGCGGGGTGGGGCGGAGCGTGTCGCGGAGGGGGCGTGGTCTCAGCCAGGGGCGGGGCGCGGCGCCGGCCGGTTCCCGTCAAAAGGCGGCTCCGGGGCTGTGGGGGGGAGGGGGTGGCGGTGCCGGGAGCGCAGGTACCGGGGCGCTGGGGGCCCGCGGGGATGGTGTTTGTGAGGGGAAACCCCCACCCGGTGCCCGCCCTGGGCTGGGTCTCGGGGGTGGCAGTGGCTCCGGTGGTCGCCGGGACGTGGGTGGTGTGCGCCGGGGCGGGCGGCTGGGGGGCGGCTGTTGCTGTGTGGAGTCCCCCCGGTGACCCCTACGGACCGGGGGCTGTGGGTGTGTGGAGGTACTGGTGCCCCCATGGCCGGAGGAGGCGCGGGCGTGGGGTCACTTACTGCTAGTTGAGGGGTCCTGTGGGGTACCAGGGGTGCATTGCACCCCCCCCCCCCCCGTGCTTTGGGGGTCTCTTGTGGGTATCGGCCCTCCCCCCCCCCCCCCCCCTCCCCAGGCCCTGTGTGCTCCCTGGTTTGGGGTCCCGTGTGGGCATGGGGCTCCCTGTGCTCCTCGTTCTGGTTTGGGGGTCCTATGTACACTTGTTCCCCCCCCCAGGTTGGGGGTCCCTGAGGGCTCTCTGGGCTGTTCAGGGTTTCCCCTGCCAAAACTGGGTTCCCCTTAGGTTTTGGGGGGGTGGGGTTCCCAGTCCCTCCCTGTGAGATTTGGGGCAGCTCCTGGCCTGGGGGGGTATCAGGGTCCCCCCAGCGCTGCCCAGTTTTGGCTCAGAAGTGAGGGTTCAGCTTGGAGCTGGGGGGGGGGATTGTGACTGAGGGGGTGAGTGTTTTCTTTCTCCCCCAAACTCTGGCTGCCTTCACCTTTTCTGGGCTGGTTGGTGCCTCCCCCTGGGGTCAGCGTGAGGGTGGGGGGAAGCTGGTCCCAGTCACGTACCCCTCATTGGTGTGAACCCCCCTTTTCCCCTCCACAGCCCTGAGCCCCTTCCTGAGTGTCACCCTCCATCCCCCGTCACAGGAGTTCACCCCTCTGCCCCCCTCCCTGTGTGTCCCTCTCTGGGGGTCCCCAAACCCTTTCCGGGGGGGCTCTGAAGCTGATGAATTACCTGGGAGCTTTTGGGGTGCTTGACTGGTGTTTTAGGGTTTCCAGCCTGTGCCTTATCAACAGGTTGGTTTCTCATTCAGACAAGTGCCTGATTAATGATCAGCTTTAAAATGCATCTTAAACTTAATCGCCACGTTTTTTGGAGTCGGGGTTTGGGGGGGGGAGAGGCTTCAAAAGCCAGGCTGAGACCCCAGCATGGCCGTAATCGCGCTCCTTTGTAATTCCCCAGTGACTTTTTGGTCTGTCTCCGAGCGATCCCGTTGCCTGTGTCGGATGTGACTGTCAGGATCTTTCAGCCACGAGTTCCCAGCGCAAAGAAAACGAAGGTACCGGGGATCTTCCCGCAGCTCCCACGCGAGGAAAGAGGTGTGTGTGTGTGGGGGGGGATTATTTTTCCCCAGACCAAGCAGGGCACCCTGGGGCCAGGACTGAGCACCCAGAGGGACCTGGGGGGCCGCCGTAGGGCAGGTAGATGTGCCGGTTCTCTGGGGCGAGCTGCTATTTCCTCTTTTTACCCCCTCCTGGGGGTTGGAGCCTTTGGCATGAAGAGTTTCTTCAGAAACTGGTTTTCACGAGAAGCCAGCCCTGGCTCCGCAGCGTTTTGTGGCGTGCTCTCCTCCCACACGAGCTGGGCAGTGACTCATCTTCCTCCCAGGACTTGGTTAAAGGAGCACCAGCGATCTCGGGGCAACGTGCGTCTCCTCCTGAAGGCAGGCAGACAGACATCTGCTCGCCGTCCCGCTCCGTTTGCTGACCCTCCCGGTGCTTCCTCCGTGTCTGCCGGGCAGCGAGAGCGAGCCGGGCTGCCTTGGGTTAGTGCTGCGAGTGCCTCTGCGCGGCGGGGGAGGAACATTTAACCTGTCTGCTTTGGGGGAGGAAGCTAAGGCCGTGATTACTTATTTGAATAAAACCTCTTCTTCCTTCTCCAAAAGCAGCCGGTTAAAACCGAGTGAAATCGGATCAGGTTGGTAGCCGTTGGCTGCAGCGTGGCTTTCGGATGGGCCCTGTGACAGTGTGTTTAACTGGGAGGTAGGGCCAAAAAACCATGCCTGGCTGAGGTTGGGGAGCTCTGGGAGGCACGTGTTGGCATTGCACGGCTTGGGCAGCCGTCCTTCCGGCATCACGGACCCCAAGGAGTGAGGAAGAGGAGCGAGGAAGGCCGGTCAGGTGCAGGAGGCGTTGGCAGATGTCTGCCCGAGATCCTGCTTGTCTGTAAACGCATCAGGTGTAAGATCTCGCAACGGGATTTTGAATAACAAAGGCATGAAGCACAAAAATAGGTTTTTCATCAGGCAGGAATGTGCCTCGGGTCAGTTAGTTTTTCACTAGATGTTTGTATCCTGAATCCCAATGTACTTAAGACAAAATAACTGGATAATCGAGCCTATTTTTCCATTTAATCGCTAACCGGAGAAGCGGCTGTCTCCCTCTCTGTGGCTAGAGATGCACTCAGGAATAATTTTTAACCTGCTGTCGCTGAGCCAAAGCGAAGTCAGTCTGGCCCGAGCTTCCTGTGGCTTGTGAAGGGGAAACGCTGAAATGTCAAGTCACCGGGAGGGGAATAATCGGGGTTAAAAGCGGTTGTAAATGGGTCTGTGTCTCCCACGCGGAGGTGAGGGGGGGGGGAAGCTGGCAGCCGAGCTGCGGCACGTCTTCCCCGACGCGTGCAAGGGAGTGTGAGCCCGTGGCAGCGCCCCGGCTGCGAGAGGAAGGGGATACGCGTCGGGGGTGCAGGGTAAGGTCTGATGGCTCTGGCGTGAACCTCCTCGGTCTAATGACACCCACAGACGAGGGCAATCAGCTGGGGAAAGGACGTGCGCGGCTGCAGTAGGTGCAGGGGCTGTTTTGTGGGTGGGCGTCGGGCACTGCTACAAGGGACTTTCCTAAAACCATGTCACGTGGAAGGAATTAAATCCCGCTTCTGCGTATGGGGTGTCCTGTTTTGGAACCATCTTGTGGGCAGTGGAGTGTTTTTTGTTTTTTTTACGTGGTGCCCTTTTTGTATTTGAATATGACGCAGGTGGCAAGTGAATAAGGGCAGGTGGCATCTAAATAACGATACCGCGTTGGTGGGGATGTGTCTGGGTGCTGGGCATTGTCCCATCCCGCAGCAATGAGCTCTGGCAGAGGGGATACAGCAGCCCTGGGAGAACTGTCATCATCATGGTTCCGGAGATGCCGGAACCTGTGATCCGGATGGCGGCTGCTCCGGATCCCGCTGAAGCGTCTCTACTTGCCACCGACTCTTTCCTAATCGTAGCTCCGAGGGGGTGGTTCCCCCTTTGGGTAACGTCCCGGTGGTGTCTCTTGGGTAAGAGGCGGTGGCGGCGGAGCGATGCGGAGCTCTGCCCTGGGGTTTGCGTAACCGGCACGGAACGGCTCGCGCTCGGCCCCCATCGCCCGGGCAGAAAGAGCGGGGGGCGAAACAGCTTCGGGGGTGAAAGTTGTTGCGACAGCCGGCTGCTCGGCTCGCAGCCCACGGAGGGTTGGTTTCTGTTGACGGTTTTCTTCCCCTCCCCTCATACAAGAGCGTATTTTGGGAGACCCAGAGGTGACCGGAAACTCCAGTTTCCCGGTTGCCCACTCTGGAGCGATAGTTGCCCACCCCAGTGCACGTGGGCACCCCCTGCAATGTGGCAGCACCCTGCGCTGGGGAGGAGGCAGTGGCGTTGATTTAGAACAGTTTTGCAAGGGCGGGGGATTAAAATATAACCCCCGAATGAGAGAAATGCAAGTGGAACCGCTTCTTAAATCGGGGGTCAATACCTCTGTTTTACGGCCGAGTGTTACTGCAGCGGTTGCGGAAAGCGGCCCTCTGATTTGGGCTGTTTGGGTTAAATTTTGTCTCTGATGTTGTACCCGCTGTGGGGGAGGACAGCTGAAGGACCAGGTAAAAACGGAGCTGGCCTCGCTGCTTGTTGTAGGGCCCTTCCAGATGAACCAGTCTAAAAATGAAAAGTACATTTATTTATTTATTTTTGGAACAAGACCCAGCAGCCCGTGGGGACAGCGCGTGCCGGTGGGGTTGGGAGAGGGAAGGACGGCAAAACCAGGGCGCGAGGAACAACAAATGGCGAGGGGAGCAAAAGTCCAAGGAGATAAGGAAGGTCAGAGACTCTCAAAGGCTCCAAAACGGAGCTTCTCGGCAGTGACCTGAAGAAGCAGATGCCAGGGCTGGGGAATGGGTCTCCTGCAGTCGAGAGACCTCGCTGTGACTTCGGCTGAAGGACCAACGTGACGGGGCAGTCACCGGTGCCACCCTCCCCTGCTCCCCCTTCCTTGTCAGTGTTTGCTGCTGAATCAGCTGCAACTCGAGCAGGGTTTTCTTATCTGTGGTGTTTAACGGCAGTACCGGTGTAAACCTCACGTGCAGGTGACTTTTGACTGCTAATAAATGGAAACGGGGTGTAAAAGTGATGAAAAACAATACCTGGAACCTTTATCTGTATATCTAAAAGTAGTTTCCTCATTGCCAGGAATACATGCTGTCTGCCCAAGGCGTCGGGACCTGCTGACGTGACTTCCGAGCTGTGACTTTTCCCGGTCAGTGGGACACTGGTGAGTGACTTAAACTCCTGCCTTAAACAGAAGTCCCGCACGTGTTTGCAGTTCCCAGAGGTTCTTTGGTGGAAGCGCTGGTGGGCTGGATGAGGTGGGTTAGGTTGAAAAGGGTGTTTTTGACACATGGAGCCTTTCTACATCTCTCCTGAGAAGTCTGTGCCTCTTCCTAAGGGTTCGCACAGCAGTAGCCTGGGTTCCCCTTTGCTCGGGGCCTCTCCGTCCTGGCTGCGGCAGGCTGGGTGCCCGGCTCGCGTAGGTGCTGTCTGAATTTCCCAACGCCGGGCTGCAACGCACGACACCTCCCGCTTTTATCAGTGCTCCCGTTCCTCTGACTCGCTTGGGCAAGAAGCCTCCCACCATCGGCTGGTGCCATGGGCGAGGCCATCGGTGGTGGGGGCGAGTGACCGGGCCCTTGCCCATGGGGCAAGCTGGTGTCCCGTGCTGTCTGCCACCCGCTGCCAGGCGAGGGACGGGGCTCGGGGAGCTGCGTGTCACGTCAGGTCTGCAAAGGCTTCACTTCCCTCCCCTGCAGGGACGTGGATAGTGCTGACATGGAGGGTTCCTCATACATAAGCACTCACAGCGCCATAAATACGCCCGTTTAAGAGAACGCAGATAAGATGTAAGCACGGTCTGTATTTAAACTTGCTTAGTTTTGCAGAACGCGCAGTGTCCTTGATCAGAGCTGTGAGCGTTAGCACACCTTTGTGTCCCGGGAGGGGTGGCGAGTACCGGCTGCCACGCGTCGAGCTTGAGGGTGATGCCCAGGGAAACCCGGCCCGAGAAGAACTTGTGTCTCGTCGATCTTTGTCTTCCCAAGGCCCTGGCGCCCTCTTGGACAGGGGACGCTTTTAGCTTGGTGCTGTTTTTTTCCCGGTAAAGATAAATTTTATTTCCATGGCCTGGCTTACACTCGATGTGGGGATGCTGCTGACTAGTTCCCGATACGGAGCTTAAGTCTCTATTTCTGGGGACTCTTCCCGAAGGGGAGAGCTCTTCCCAACCCAGGAGTCCTGGCATGTTGCTTCCCTCTAGCCTTTTGTCCCAACAGCTGGGTGCGGGCAGTTTTGTACCTGTCTGTGCCTGATAACTGGAGTTTCCAGTTGTGCTCTCGCTGGCACACTCAAAGAAGAGGCGACTGTGTTGTTTTTTTTTTTTTTTTTCCAAGCATTTCTGCTTCGTGCTCAGACGTTCGAGTAATCCTGTGGTCTGGTCAGTGTTGGGCAGAGGAGGAGAAACCTGTTTTTCTGTGCTCTGGCTGCTGCCCTGGGTGGCCTCCCACACTGTCCTCCTCGCCGATGCTACGCGTGGCTGGGAGAGGACACCCAAACTGGTGTGGCTGGGCTGCCTGACGCCCTCGAAATCCAAACTGTCGCTCACCGTAGCGGGGTAGGAGACCTTGTGTCTGTACCAGGAGCATTGCACACGCACAGGGCCCCTGGACTGCAAGAAACGTTTTATTCTCTTTATTTTACTACTTGTGGGTGGCAGAATTTCAAACCGGCGAAGTATGTTGTGACAAGAATGCCTGTGACCGTGGCTGTGTGATCTTTGCGACGCAAACTTAGCAGGGAAAAGGATGAGGTGGGATCTGAGGCAACGCACCGACAACACCGGCTGCCTAAATCCGTGGATAAATGCATGGATCTGCTCACAGGAGGGGGGATGCTTCACCTCTGGCAGGTGAGGGACAGCGCTTAGCGCTCCTCTCCTCGCAGGCGCTGCACAGAAAATGTCATTTCTGTTTCTTTTTGCGGCCCAGACGCACCTGGCCGGGGTGCTTTCTGCTCCAGGGCAAGCTGAACGGAAAACGGCTGATGTGGGGGGAATGGGATTGCTACAGCTCCTCTCTGGGAAGCAGAAAAGCAGAATTACCCACCGATTTCTTAGCAGAGGGGAACAATTTTAACCCTGCCCACCCCCTCGCTTCCTTAAGTAGCAGTAAAATTGCTGGAGAAGGAACTGCCTGTCGCGGGCAGGGCACGGCTCTGCCTTGGCATCACGTGCCGTGGTTGTGCTTTGCTCTGAATTTACCCGTCGGCTCGTCCAGACAGGCCGGAGGAGCTGAGAGCCAGGAGCCAGCTCCTCCGAACGATGCTCCCGGGGAACCCAGAGCAGGTCCGTCCCCCTGGGGAGGCCCAGGGGCTCAGCAGAGCCTGGCTTGTGGGTCCAGCTCCTTCCTCAGGGTCCCCCGTCTGCAGCAATAGGCTGTAATTCTGACCAAAACTTCACCTCAGGGAAAAACAGCGATTAATGCGAAGGTCTAGTGGTCGCTGGGTTTGGTTTATCTTTCATCTCCTTGGTGAGAGGTGGCCTGGGGATGTCCTCGTTGTTTTGCCTGACTTGTGGTTTTCTTCTTGTTCTTCCCCCCGACTCCCGCCCCCCTTCTGGCTTGGTGCTCCGACTTTCTTTTTTTTTTAACCTGTGGCTGCTGCATTTCTAGTTGTCCTTTAATCAGCTGATAGAGATCTGCCGAGAAATCGCTGCTCCGCTCCTGGCTCTGAAGGAAACCGGAGTTTGTTGGGATCGCCTGGGGCTGGAGAGAGGTACGGGTGCATGGGCCAGACTTCAGCACGGGCGAAAAAGCAAAGAATTAATCTAAGTAATGGACAAGAAGACATCGCGATGACGCATGAGGAGCGTGTGTGCGAGGCAGAGGTCCTTTCTGAGGAGCTGGTGAGAGTTAGTCCGGTCCCGGGGATGTTCGCTTGTAGCTCCTACCCTCTGTATCTGCGTGGATGCAAATATGGCTGCAGGGTGGCCTCAGAGATGACATGACTCAGGTTGTTTTTTCCTCCCATCAATTGGAAATATCCCGCTGTGGTGCCCCAGCCTTGTCTCTTCAGTGCAAGCAGGTCCAGGGATACGCTGATTTTTTGGGTCCCATCTAACCCAAAAGCTGGCAGCTCCTGCGATCATATCGTAACATCCCACTTGAACACAACAGTGAGACTTTCAGTCCCGGTTAATGCCGTATATTGGGAGCCAAATCTTTTTCTTCAACAATAAGACTCTTTTAATGCCGCTTAGTGTCTGCCGTAATCACAAATTCCTGGGAAATGTGCTCGGCGGTGAAGCTGGGTGTCTCTTAAACCAGTGGGGAAACCTGCTGCGTTTATCTAGGGCTTGTTACAAGGGCTGGTCAAGGCTTGTGTTGTTGTGGTGTTGATTTAGGGTGACTAATCCATCACAAGTCAACTCTTCTGTCACTCGCCGCTTCTCCAAATGCGGCTTTCTCCATGTCAGTAGTGTCTTTCCCCACCCTAATAAATGAAATGTTCTTACAACTATTTAGGAAATAAGGCAGCTGGGTAGAAAATCTGTAATCGCAGCAGCTCTACAAGCCTTGGTAGATGCAAGGGGCTTTAAAAGTTTTTTTTTTTTTCCCCTTTCATGCAAGGGTTTTGCTTAGATTTGTGGGTGTAGCTGGGTATTTTAGACCTTTTGCAGCAAACGTCTAACGTAATCTGCTTCCAGCACAGGTCCACCAAAGCTGCCAGGTCTCTCCTTCTGGGAATGACCTCGGATGTTGTCCTCTGTCTCCTGGAACCTTAGTGAATTGGTTTATTATTTCAAAGGCCACTGGAGCAGGTTGGCAGCCTCAGGAGGGCCCTACCTTTTCCACATACGTTATGAGTTTGTGAATCCCAAGACCTTGAATTCTGGACTCTTCCTGCAGAGCTCTGGGTCGGTGCCTTGCAAAGAGGAGCTGCTTTTCTGTAGCCTGGTCTCCATATCCATCCGAGTGCCGCCGGAGCGGCTCGCCCGGCTTAATGCGCTTATTGCAAGCAAGTCTGGGGAATGTCCGTCTTGTAACGCCTGGGCTGGTCTCGTGGGTTTGGCCGTGGCATTAAAAGGGAGCTCACGTGGCTCTCCCAGCCCTCCCCTCCTCTCCTGGGCACTCCGAAACCAGCCGGGAGCTGCTTCTGCTCAAGGGTGGACGTTCCGCTCCTGGCACTTGCTCCGAGTCAAGGGGATGAAGGTTTAAACTCTCCTCTTCAGCCAAGCTTTCGGTTCCTCTCCCAAATCCAGGGCATGTCTCCTGCTGGTCATTACTTCTGTGCAGATTCAGTAGTATCCTGCAGCTTCATCAGCCCCATCTCTAGCAAAAAAACCGCCCAAAACAAACAAAAACCAAAACCCAAGCTAGGCTTGATAAGATAAATGAGATATTTTCAGTATTAAAGTTGTTGGAGCCTCTGGGGGGTGTGTGTTCTCGGTGCGATTTCTCTTTTTGGCGGGGAGCGCTACAGGGATTTGCATTCTTAGCGAGAACCTGTTTGCATATATTTCGAAATAAGGGAGAAGCTCTTAAGGAGTGTGGTATTTGCCACATGCAGGGACAGCTCCTTGCTGTTGGCCTTTCCTTTAATTTTTGGCATCCGAGGGAAAGGATTCCTCGGCTGCTCTTACCCTGGAATCAGCAATGGGGGAAACAAAGGCACAGATGGAGCAGGGAAGCCGTTTGGAGCGAGAGGAGGGGATGATTGAAATCTGGGCAGGGTTTGGGGGGAAGCACCTGTGGAAATAACTGCTGTTCCGAATTTGTTTGAACAGAATATTCCCTTTGCCCCGTCCTCGCCGTGCCCCGCGATTAGCCGGGCGCAGACGTGGCGGCGTTACCGGGAGGCACAGCGGCGCGGGCAGAGCACCGGCGCTATCAGCGTGGAAATCATGTTGACGAAGCTAAAGGCAGAGTTTCCATTGGAAACATGTGCTTGGAGAAATAACTCTTAAGAGATAAGAAGTGAAAATGTGAAAGAAGGAAACGGCTATTACGCGCTGCTCCTGTCTGGAGCTAAAATTACGAGCCGAAGGGGTAGGAAAGGCGGAGACATCTGCTGCTGCGAACGTGTGAATGGGTTAGGGTTACAGCACCTTAATGCCAAACGTGGCGCAGCTGGTGTAGATTTAATGTAGGAGCCAGTTCTGCAGTTGGAAATGCTGGGCTGGTTCTGGGATCTTGCCGGATTCCCATCCCGCAGCCCGGGGTGAGGAAGCACCTGATGGGGCGACGCTGCTTCTGCCTCCTCTGGCTGAGGACACGGACCCTGCACGTGGATATAGTCATCTTTAAAGTTCAATAAAGGATTAGCGGGTGGATTAAGTGCCAGTTGCACGGGCTGTGGGGCCGCAGGGAGAGGGGCTGTGCCGGTAAACACACGTTTGTTCACCGCATCCGTCTGAAAAGCAAACAAAGCTCTGCTGCTCGTGGCTCGTCAGCCACAGCCCTGCAGCGGCCTGGGCTCATCGTGAGGCACCTTTGGTGGCCCCAGACTTGATTTTTCTTTTCCCTTTGGTTTTTATTGATAGCTTCCCGTAGCCAGCTTTCTTCTGCAGCCCTTGAGCGCCTTAGGGCAGGCAAACAGGGTGCCCTGCCGTTGAGGATCAGGCTGAGCACGACTTCTTCCTTCACTTCCCCAGCTTGCGGTAAGCCATAAAAGATTTAAAAAAAAAAAAAAAAAACCAAAACAAAAAACCAACTTAGTGGCATTGATTCTTTTCCGTACTTTGTCCCGCTCTTTCCCCTGAGCTAATGAATACTTAGGGCAGGGACGATGCTGGCTGATAGCTGGCCTGTCTTAAGTCTCCCAGAGAAGCAAGTGGGGAGCTCTCAGCCTCCCCGGGCCGCTCCGTAAGCAGACCCGCCACAGCTTTGTGGGGCTGGGGTCTCGGGGCATCTCCGAGGGGGTCTCGGGGTGTCTCTTGTGGGGCCGGGGGCTCGGGGCATCTCCAAGGGGACCGTTTGGATGCGCCCGAGGTGCGGCCAGGAGCAGGCTCTTCCCCTGAATCCGGGCAGGACGCCTCGCGGGTTGCGTGGGTGAGTCAGAGGGTAAGTTGGCCGGGGCTGAATCCTTCCCGTGAACTGGCACTTGCGCACCTACTTTCCTGGTAACTTCAAGGCTGAATGATCCTCTTCCAGCACCTGCTTCAGCCCCTCGGTCGTAGGAGTGGGATAAAGCTGGATCTCCGCGCTGGTGCCAAGCGTGCCATCAGCGTTGCAGGCTCCGATCCGTGGTGGGAAGGAGCCTGTAGTAACGGCTTGGCTGACGTGCGGGTGTGAACACGCCACGCGTGTCGGCTGTGCCTGCACACCGGTTTTGACAAATAGGGGCATTTAGGGACAAGGCCACGCAGAGCAAACCCCTTGGCTCCAGCGGTGGTGGCCACCTCCACCCCCAGGGCTGCTGCGGTGCCCTGGGGCGTAGAGATGCAGGTGCTCTGGAGAAAGCTGTAATGACCCAAACTCGTCACGAGAGCCAGCCTGTCACCCAGCCCGCGTCCTTCCTGGGCGCTCCATCTCGGCCGAGCTGCCCACTGGGACGGCAGCCTGGTATGGGCTGATCCTGGGGTGGTTTCGGGCAAACCCAGCTGTGCTGGGGAGGTGGGAAAGGGCTTGTGTCGAGGCTCCCCGTCGGCTGAGCCGATGAGGTGTCGTGTCTCCGGCTGCTGGGCTGGGTTGGAGGAAGGTCCATGTGCGCTTTCAGAGCACTCAGTGAAGTGGTAAGTCAGGAAAACTCGGCACCTTCCAGGTTTTCCCAGCGGAGTAGGAGGAAAGTGGCTCTGTCCTGCTCCGGTTGCAGCAGATTTCTCTGTGATCGAGGGACCATCTTTTGGGTAACACAGACCGGCACGTGCACCAGAACTTTCAACTCTGGTTGTAAATACAGCGCTATCCTAGCTATTTTTGAGAAAATCCACTTTAACGTCTTACAGCTGCCTGTTTTTCCCTTAAATCATAAACACATGCAGCAGCTGCCGAGTGAAAGTGAACCAACGCAACTCCCCCCGCGCGGCTCCAGCGCCTCTCGGGGTTTCGTCGTCGCACCCCAGCCTTCTGCTTCGGCCGTCGCTTCTCCTGGGTGACTAACATCCTCCCGCGGCACTGCCCAGGAAACGGGGCACCGCAGGCACGGTGGTCTCCCCGCTCCAGGAGGCGACGAACTATTTATTTTTTATTTTTTTTTTTTTTTAGGCTGCTGATCAAACCTCAATGCATTGGGAAAAGGTTTTTGGTGGGTTTATTTTTTTTTTTTGGCTCTATATGGCTTGTGGACTCGGAGGTGCGGCGCCGCTCGCCTCCGAGGAAGGGCTCAGAGAACCGCAGCATCTGCGGGCAGGGAATCCTCGCTGGGAGGAGGGAGAAGCATCCTTTGCTTCAGGTGGAACAGGAAAGCGGGAGACGCGTCTCCCAGCCCCGTTTGAACCCTCCCTTCCCTCTCCCCCATTCAGCCCCCAAAACCATAGGGCTGCCTAAAAACGACGTTTCCACGTCGTTAGCTGGTTTTTCCTCGCCAAACGTGTGGATCGGGCAGGGAGGGGGTGGGCTGGGGTGGTGCCCTTTCTCGTTGGAGACACAGGGGATGCCGATCGAATGATTCAGTGCCACTGGTTTGCAGCTCCTGGGAGGATCAAGAGAACAGGGAATATTGTGGTGTTGGTGTCATAGAGAGGATAATGGCATCCACGGAGCACAAATACCGTGGCTGGCCTTGTCTGAAACGTGGGACCCCCGTCTCTTCCATGGTTGAACTTGGCTTTGGGAGCTCAGAACTGCCGGGATTGGTTTTTTTCCCCCCCTCTAATTCCCCACTCCCTGCTCTCCTGCCCTGGGGTGAGCTGCCCTGGCACAGGTGCGTTTGATCTGCCCTGCTGTTTGCTCCAGCGGTTGGCAAACTTTCACCCTTCCCACTCCTTATTTTCCTGTCTTTTTTTTTTTTTTTTTTTTAATCTCTGAAGCAGCGAGAGCTGCTGCAATTCGCCTCTCCCTCGCATTCCGGGGGGCGTGTGTGTGATTTTTCTATTTAAGAAGCATCTTTTTGGGGATGGGGCAGGCAGCCCTGTGGTTTTGGGGGCTGAATGGGGGAGAGGGAAGGGAGGGTTCAAACGGGGCCGGGAGACGCGTCTCCCGCTTTCCTGTTCCACCTGAAAGCGGTTGTGACTTCCCAAAAGAGGGGAAATGGAGTCGTTTAGCCCATTCCTGGAAACCAGCCCTGCTCTGGCCAGGCAGAGCCCTCCTACAGGCTATCGGGAAGGGCTGCCGGGATCCTGAACCCCCCTCCCCAGGGGATCAGGGTGCTGCTGGACCCTGATGCTGGGGACACCAGTGCTCCCCAGTTTGGAGCTGCTCAGACCTGCCAAGGGAAAAGACCCATCGCTGTTCCTGCACCAGCTGGATCTGGAGGTAGCGGGGTTGGGAACGGCACGTCTGTAGGGACGGTTTTTGGTCTGATGGGGTGGTTTTGACTCTTTGTCCGAGAAAACTAAAATTCCTGCCGATCCAGCTGATAGATATGGACCCTTAAATAAGTATGTGGCGCTTCCAGGGCTGCTTTGCATAACGTCAGGTTGTGAATCGTTGCTTGATGCCTCCTCTGAAATCCAAGTCCATGAGAGCAACGCTGTGCTGGAAGTGTTCTCCTGCCTAAAAGCTTGTTTCGCTTAGTTTTACCCTAGAAATGTTTTTTGGGCTCTGAATCCCTAAATGAATCGATGCTGCAGATGCAAAATGTTAAAATGCCGCAGCTCCTTTACTCCGTGTGACGTTACGAGCAATTTAGGGCTTTGCTTGTACACGATTAGCGATCCGCAACTGGTTTAACTTAGCGAGGGGTTTCGAAGGAGGAGGAAGAGCCCCAGATCAGGTCGTCTCTACTGAAAAGGCTGCTCAGGCAACCCAAAAGTCTGATGGAGCCCATGGCAGCCCGTGACTCAATGCCGGAGGATGCTCCACCCTTCCTGGTGCGTGTTTCTCTCCGGTTCCCATGCCACGGTGCTGCCGGGTTCTTCACCGGCCTTGAAACTCGCTGCGTTTTGAGCCGGGTCCTGCCTCTTCCGCGGTGTTTGTTCCTTGGGGCAGGGACAGGGGGGTCTGTGGGCGCTTCTGCGATGCCGCAACCCAGCGCTCCTCTCTGTTATTACCCTTATCGGCGGCCGGTGGCCTCTACTCCGGCTGGGGTGTGCCAGGTTGGCTCATCCCGGTTGGCAGGCTGTCCCGAGACCTGGCTCCCCGTCTCCGAACTCTTGCGTCAAGTCGGTCCAGACAGGGATGCGTGCTCGGATGAGGCTCATCCGTTGGGAAGGAGGGCAGAGCCTGAGCCAGACCGACACCAAACGGCTCCTCTCTGTCCTCCCGCAGCCAGCCCCGACGGCATCGATAGGTACCTGCTTGTGCCGAAAAGCCACGATACAGGGAGGATGCGAGAAGGGAAGCTCTGCCAGCCCGTGTCAAAGTCACAGCCACGTGAAAAGTTGCTTTCATTTATTTGTTGAAGGAGGGTTTGAGAGAGAACACGCTGCTCACATAGAAATCCCGTGTTAAAGCCATCCAGCTGCCACTACCGCGGCACCGGTAGGCTCTGCCTTGGCTCACAGATCCTGACGGGTGGCTGCAGGGAGCGCTCCGGCTGATTTTTTTCTTTTTGTGGCTTAAATGACAAAGCGCCGTGCCAGTGAGGAGTCAGGTTGGAGGTATTTTTTGATGCGGTGCCCGAGGCCGTAATCTGGAAATCTGTTTACTTCGTTCCTTCCAGTCAGCGGAATGGCACTTGGAAATATTTTCTGCTTTGACCTGCGCGTGCAAGGCTTTGTTGCCTAATTGCAATGCGAGATCCTAAAAAAGATCCTCGGCGAGTCCGGTGGTAGAGCTTGTAAATGGCCAGGTGTTTTTATTTCTGCCTCTCCGCGCTGGCGAAGCTGCTGAGGGTTTGCACGGCGATGCTCGTCTCCCTCGTCCCTGCCACACGCCAGCTCCCTTGGCCCCTTTCCCAAGGGAAAACAGGCTTCTCCGGTGCTTTGCACCTGGGGAATTGATGCAATTTGTGCCTGGAGTCCAGTCCCCGGCTCCTGTCTCGCAGCAGGTGAGAGACCGAGTCCTGCGAGGAGCGGCTGAGGGAGCCGGGGGTGCTCAGCCCGGAGAAAAGGAGGCTGAGGGGAGACCTCCTCGCTCTCCACAACTCCCTGAAAGGAGGGGGCAGCCAGGGGGGGTCGGTCTCTTCTCCCGAGGAATGAGAGGGAACGGCCTCAAGTTGCGCCAGGGGAGGTTTAGGATGGATATTAGGAAAAATTTCTTCACCGAAAGGGTTATCAGACATTGGAACAGGCTGCCCAGGGAAGTGGTGGAGTCACCATAGGATGGTTTGGGTGGGAAGGGACTTTAAAGCTCATTCCATTCCAACCCCCCTGCCCTGGGCAGGGACACCTCCCCCAGACCAGGTTGCTCCAAGCCCCGTCCAACCTGGCCTTGAACCCCTCCAGGGATGGGGCAGCCACAGCTTCTCCGGGCAACCTGGGCCAGGGGCTCACCCCCCTCACAGCCAAGAATTTCTGCCTCACATCCCATCTCAATCTCCCTCTTCCAGTGTAAAACCCTTCCCCCTCCTCCTATGGCTCCAATCCCTAAATGCCATCCCTGGAGGTGTCTAAAAGCCGGGCAGACGCGGTGCTGAGGGACGTGGGTCCGTGGGGGTTTGGGCAGTGCTGGGCTGATGGTTGGACTCCATGATTTTAAAGGTCCGCTCCAGCCCGGGCGATTCTCTGAAGCACGTCTGCCATCCTTAGACCTGCCTTGCACCGTGTTTGCTTGAGGACTCGTCTCCGCGCCTTCGGATGCCGGAGGCTGGATGTGTTTTGCAGCCCAGCCGGAGGCTTGCACTCTCCACAGTTCCCGTGTGTGGCTCCAACACCTTGGGAGAGCTGTTATCCTTCCCAAAAAGAGTCGGGAAGGGCAGTATTGCTGCACTGGTGGCCCCGGAAACCCAAACCCAGAATATCTGGGGACTGCCGTGTGCATCTCCTCTCCTCCCTCCTGCTTTCCTGGGTTCTGGATGGGGTGGTGAAGGTGCCCCGCGATGCTGGAGGTGCAGGGTCACAGCGTGGCCCCGGGGGGCTGCCGAGCCCCCTCCTGGGCTCAGAGCAGACCTGGGCTTGCTCTGTCAACGCTTATTTTCGTAGCTTTGCTGCCAGGGCTGCGGCTGCTCCGATGTCTGCTCCTAACCGCGTTACTGGGGAGCGCTGGTGGCCGTAATCGAGTTCAGCATGTCCCGGGGCTTGCTCACTCCCACACCACAAAGCGTTTAGGGAGCCCGTAAGTGCCTGATCCCATCCCTCACAAGGAATGAGATTAGCGTCCCATTCCTTAGAAAACGATTTTTTTATTTTTATTTTTTTTAAAAGTCTCTCTGACCTTCTTGAAACTAATATTTGCAGCTCCTTCGGTTGTCGCGTGGCCGGACCCTCCTCTGAAAGCCTCATTGCGGTGACATGTTGTTTGCAGACTGGGAGTGTCTGGGCTCTCCGGGGTCGGAATTGTCACGCTTATGTGTTGCCTGGCATGGAGAAACCTCCAGCCTTGGTCTGGGGGCGTCAGCAGAGGCTCCAGGAGGGTTTTTACATCTAATCAAATCGATGGAGGAAGGGGTGGCATGAGCTGACTTGCATCAGATAATAAATCGCTGCCGGTCTCATGACGCTGCTGGGCTTGCCAGGTCTCCTTGCCCGGCTCCCAGGAAGCTGCAGCCACCCTGGGTTTTGCCAAAAAAAAAAAAAAAAAAAAGTTCTAAATGTTTTTCCAGCCTAGGAATGGAGGTGAGCGGCGGCAGGAGGGATCCGGCAGCACAGGGAGCTTCACCCTCTACATCCATCCACCCGGGGCTGGTGTGGGAGCGGCGCTTGGTCCTGCCGGGAGGCTGTCGATCCGCTGGCTAATAAATCTCATGGAAAGCAGCTAAATAAGCGGGCTCCCCGGAGCTACAGAGGGAAATTATTTAATTGTCTTCTATAATAGAGCGAGGGGTTGCTCGCGTGCCGCAACAAGATGTTGTGAATAGGCTGATTTGGACTGGATAAAGCTTCTCTAAATGCGAGCGTGTTTGCCAGAGGCTCCGTGGAGCATCGCGTTGTTGTGACATGTCAACAGTGGTGTGAATTGAGCGTGAGCCAGGAAAGTAGTAAAAACTCCCTGTAAATGAATGGGTCTCTCCAAGACTTAGCGGAGTCTTCAGTAAAAAGTCAGAGCGGTGCCAGGGGTGAGGATTTACTTAGACTTCAGAAACCAGCCTGTTCCTTTCAGGCCGTGCGGGTAGAGATTTTTTTGCTGTGCTTGGCAAAGAAATGAACCAAAAAAATGCGTTTTGATGGAGCAACAAAGATACTGAGAACGTGACAAATACTTTGACGGTATTGTAACGGTTTATTTTCTGTAGCCTGAAAACATTTAACGATGTTAGTCTCAAAACACCGCAGGCTTCAAAGCCTCTTTAACGAAATGCCACTCTTGTTTGCTGGGAATGTTCAGCTGCTCCTTCGCTGGCTTGGTTTCTCCCCCGAATTTCAGCGAAGCCTGAACCTCCTGGGGAGCCGTTGCCTGAATACAAACCCGTGTCCTCGCATCCTTGGCCGGACAAAGCCCTGGTCTTGCCTATGGGTGTTTTTTTACACTGGGCATTTGTGTTAAAGTGTATTTCTGGCTTTGCGCATCGGGGAAAGTAAATGTAAAATGTGCTTGGGGCACCTGAAGCCGAGCCGACTGCCCGCACCCGCTCTCCCATCAGCCTCCGGCGCTGGTTTCTGGCTCTGTCTGTGTGTTATTCCCAGCTCTGGCTACTGCTGTGGCTAGCTGAAGGAAGGAGGCATTTTGGTGCTGGGAGGGAAACCTGCCGCTGTGCGGACGCCGAAGGGGAGTGATGGAGGCTTTCAGCGGGAGCAGTCGTCCTCCAGAGCCTTTTCCCTCCTGCCGAGTCCCGGTGAGCTGCGAGCGTGAGTTTTGCAAGCTGGCGAGAGAAACAGGAAAGTGACAAAGCAGGAGAAAACACTTCAGCGAAAGACTTGCTGCCACCCTGAGCGGTTCCTGAGGGTAATTAGAGATAAATACGGGCTGAAAAGCGAAGGATCCTCCTTTGGGCTCAGCACAGAGGAGGAAGAGGAGCGGATGCTGTGCCCTTTTCCCTGTACAGGCAGGTATCTTTCCATGCTCACCTCTTGCCCCATAGCTCAGGTGCCCTCCTGCACCCCACGGCAGAGTCCCGGTGCTCGTGCAGCCACCCCCTGGTCACTGGGCTACGGTTTTACTGGCTGTTACGCTAATTTTCAGGGTGACTTGCCCAGTTTCCTGCAAGCTGTGTTGCATTTGGGGATCCTCTCCCCTCGGTACAGCTGTTTTGCTCCTACCAGATGTGTTTTAGCTTCCTGGCCACGTGCTGCTTTCCCCGAGCACAGCTGTGGAACTGCCGCCACCGCCGGGCTCTCGGCCAGCAGCGTGCGGCTCCCTCCGCGCTCCGCCATCAGCCACCTGCTTTGGGACGCTGCCGCCAGTCCCCGGTCCGGGTCTGTGAGGCTCCGGTTAGTCAGACAGGGCTGGAGACATTCCTGCTTGGGGTTAATGACTCTTCCAGTTGCCGTGACGGAGGCTGTGCGAGGGCTGTGTCACTTCTCCATCACATCGCCGGCTGTGCCGCAGGGATGTGCCGAGGAGGAGTCATGGCACCAGCGGCCAGCGGAATGAGTCCCCCCTCTTGGAAGGGATGTGCAGGGGGATCCAGCTCTTCCCTCTGCCTGGCTTCATCCTCCCGGCTTCCCGGGTACCGAGGGATCTGTCGCAACCCTGGCCTGAATGGCCTCAAGTTGCGCCAAGGGAGGTTTAGGATGGATATTAGGAAAAATTTCTTCACCGAAAGGTTTATCAAACATTGGAAAAGGCTGCCCAGGGAAGGGGTGGAATCTCCATCCCTGGAGGTGTCTAAAAGCCGGGCAGACACGGTGCTGAGGGACGCGGGTCAGTGGCGGTTTGGGCAGTGCTGGGCTGATGGTTGGACTCGATGGTCTGAAAGGTCCCTTCCAACCTCAACGATCCTATAATTCCGTGATTCTAAATAACAGCTGCTGGCAGGGAGATGGGGGAGCGGAGCCGAGCCGCAGCCCTGTGCGCAGCAATCAGCTGGTTTATTTGTGCTCCTGCAGGTGAGCTTTTCCCATGTCTTTAAGCCTTGACCGTGGTGGCCTCTGCTGCTGCATCACCTGGCAGCACCCCAGCGGAGGCCTCCGGTTGCTAATTGCAATCCCGCCGCCTTCCCCGCTGGCAGCTTGTGGCTGTTTGAGCTTTGCTGCTGTGACAGCTCCGTTCAAACCCCCAAAAAGGATCATCTGAAAGTTGAGATTTCCTGCCCTGCGCGTGGAGTTGGTGCCATGGGGAAACCTTAGACTTAACGAAGCCCAGCGGGCGACAGCCGGCTTGCTGCAGCTTTGCTACAACCAGCCTCAAAACTGGTTTGACCTTTCTGGTGTCTGCTTAAGAGGTCAGTGCTTTTAATGCAAATTATTTTGCTTCTTCCAAGAGGTGAAGGCTAAATGTCAGGCTTGATGAATGAGCCATCTTTCACGGGGGTGGAGGGAAACTCCTGAGCACTCTCAGCCCGGCGCACCGACGTCACTTCCATTAAGGGGCTGAGTAACGTTTTCCAAGAAGCCAGAGACGGTAGGTTGAAGCAGGGCTGTCATCCACGTGGGAATCGCATCTGGAACAGGCTTATTACTCTCTAACAAACATCGGTGACCAAATCACCTCTTCCTTTTTTTAATGGAGAGCTGGAGAAAGCAAGAGGCGTGATGAGGGTGGGGGGGAGACGCCTCTGAGGTTGACTGGTTGCCGTCAGCGCCTGCTTTCCCCGTCCTGCCTTGTGATGCTGGAGGTGGCAGCGTGCCTGCCATCCCTGGAGGGGTTCAAGGCCAGGTTGGACGGGGCTTGGAGCAACCTGGGCTGGGGGAGGTGTCCCTGCCCAGGGCAGGGGGTGGCACTGGGGGGGCTTTAAGGTCCCTTCCCACCCAAACCATTCTGTGACTCTATGGCGATTCCACCACTTCCGTGGGTTGGAAGGGACCTTTCAGATCATCGAGTCCAACCACCAGCCCAGCACTGCCCAAACCACCACTGACCCACGTCCCTCAGCACCGCGTCTGCCCGGCTTTTAGACACCTCCAGGGATGGCATTTAGGGATTGGAGCCATGGGATGAGGGGGAGCAGTTTTAAATGGAAAGAGGAGAGGTTTAGATGAGATATCAGGAGGAAATTCTTTATTCCAGTCCCTAAAGAGGCTCCGGGAAAGCTGGGGAGGGACTCTGGAGCAGGGAGGGGAGCCATGGGACGAGGGGGAAGGGTTTTACACTGGAAGATTTAGGTGGGATGTGAGGAAGGAATTCTTGGCTGTGAGGGGGGTGAGCCCCTGGCCCAGGTTGCCCAGAGAAGCTGTGGCTGCCCCATCCCTGGAGGGGTTCAAGGCCAGGTTGGACGGGGCTTGGAGCAACCTGGGCTGGGGGACGTGTCCCTTCCACTAGAAGGGGTGTAACGAGACAATCTTTGTGTCCCTTCCAACCCGAACCCTTCTATGACTCTCTGACCCATGAGCAGAGCTGCTGAAAGAACAAAACGGCACAAGGAGGGAGGAAAACCCTCCCCGCGCTCGCTGCCTGGCGCTGCCGCGATCCCCTCGGCTCTGACCGCCTCTGCTCTGCTGCTCGATGACCGGCGTTTCCAGCAGCCGTCCAGCTCTGCTTTCTGCCGTCCCACGCAAGCCGGCGCCTCTCACGGGGCTGCGCGCTTGCCGGGCTGAATTGTGAAATTTAAGTTCATATCACCGAGGTTCAATGAGCGAGCTGAGCACCTCTCGCCGTCTTCTTTCCTTCCTGTGCCCTTGCTCTCGCGGAGGGTGGCTGCTGTGTTCGCTGGCGCGTTCCTCCAGCTCCCTTAGCAACCCGCCGGGGCGTTGAGATATCTCCTCCCGGATCCGGGGCGAGGAGGTGGTGTGGGAACCAGACAAGTGGTACCTGAGCTGACAGGCTATTTCGGGATCACCCTGCCCCGGGCACGGTGCTCAGGTCTCGCCAAGGGGCTGGAGCGAGCCGCGAGCGTGCAGTGGGGCGCTCTCCTTTGACTCGGCGCCATCAGTAAGTTTTGAGCGGTCTCGGACCGTGTCCTGTCTCTCTCTAATTGCAGGTGGCTCCATGTCCCAGCTCCAGAGCTCCTGGGAAATGCACCAGCAGAGCGTGGCGTATCTTCCCGATACAGGTAAGCAATAACCCTCCTCTGCATGGAGGACGTTCTCCTAGTGGGTTCCGTCTGTCTTTTCCTGGGAGCTTTCTCCAAGCAGCGTAGCGGACTTGGACTCCCATCTAAAGGAGCTGGGAGCCTTGGCTGTGCTCAGCTTTAGGTGAGGTACAGGTTAAACCAACATCAGGGAAAACTCTGCGCTCCTGGAGTTGCTCTGGGAGCTCTGCATCCCGGGGACATCGCTTGCCGGCCGTAGCAGAGCCGCTTTTCCCTGGCAGGGGGTCAAGAGGAGTCCAGGCTCTACTGGGATCAAGCAATAGCCATCTGGTAGAGTTACGGCGAGACTTAAATTGTAGGGTTGTGCTTTTGCTTTTTTTCTGAACTTGCTTTTGCTCCAGACTCACTGTCTGGTGTTACTGGGGACTGATAAAGAGCATTTTACACAGGACAATTCCAGCACCGGCTAAAAGCCTTCCGAAAGCAGGCTAGCCCCAGCAGTGCCTCCTGAAGAAACATTTAGCCGTACTTAAAGAAAAAAAACCCCTCTTGAATTGACTTAAAATTTCTCACCCTGAGATGCGCAGAAGGGGTGACTCTGTCCTGTGTGTGGGGAAACTGAGGCACGGGAGCTGCTGGGAACCCGCAGGGTGAGCGGAGCGACGCGCGCAGCCCGTCCTGCCCAGCGGGGCCATCTCAAACCGCAGCACGATTTGGCACCGTGAAAACTTCTAACCTTTATTTTCCCAGTGCTTCTAGATACTCGGGCTTCCTAATAGCAGACAGACGTCTACCCGTGGATATCGTAAAGCAGGGAAAGTCTATTAAAACTCCATTTTAATATTCATTTCTGCATTAGGGGCACTGTTTCCTCCCTCCCTTGTTTACGTCCCTGTGGAGGATTTTTTTTTTATTTTTTTTTTATTTTAAACAACGATCGCTTGACTCGCGTTTGGGATTTTTCTCGCTTACGGGAGCTGGTGTGAATGTGCCGGTGCCGCTTCCTGTCTGCGCGCGAGGGAAATTCTGCGCCGGCGTCCGGGCGGCGTGACCTCCTTCCCTGTGGTTTCGCAGCATCGCCCTGCGTGAATTCTGGTCCCTTTCAAGGCTTTCTGAAAACAAACACGGAGTGTTGGGGAGTGGGGGGGGGAAACAATCTGGGTTTGGGATAGGAGTTCTGTCTGATGCACAGCAAACTACCGTAAGCTTGCTCCGCGGTGGGTTTAAGGCTGGGGGTGTGGGAAGCGGGGGGGGGATCAGTCCTGATTTTACTGGGCAGATGAGCAAATGTGTCCGTGTACTAAAAACTAGCCAGAACCTGCTTTTTGGTGGTGTTAGTGCACGGAGCCAACGGGAACGCAGAAGTTTCTCTTGCCAAATCGTTTTGAAGCCGAGGAAAAAAAAAAAAAAACACTTTATTTGCATCTTAATTTGCTTTCTGTCAAGCCCTGACAGCTTCACAAAATAAATACCTGGCTGTCTCTGCTCTCCCAGACATGGAGACCATGGCTGCTAGCACATCGCTTCCCGACCCCGCCGGCGAGTTCGACAGGAACGTGCCCCGCATCTGCGGCGTCTGCGGGGACAGAGCCACTGGCTTTCACTTCAACGCCATGACCTGCGAAGGCTGCAAGGGCTTCTTCAGGTGAGCCAGGGTCTACCGGGGAGGAGGAATCTTACTCCGTAACCGTCGATGGCATCCGCAGGGTGCTGCCTGGCCGCTCGCCCCGTTACCCGTGTCCCTGCGAAGCTGGGCTGCAGACGGCCTCGCCGGACCGGCGCCCGCGTTGCAGACAGCTGACGTACCTGCAGATCTCGATAATGGCGAGATCACAAACCGTTTCCCTTCTCGTGGCTTTTTGTGGCACCCGGCTGCAGGGAAATAGGTTGTTTTTCCCCTCAGCCGGAGATCTCCGTCTGTCTGGGAGCCTTGCAGACCTCCACGTGCTGTAGAGGCGGGAGCATACCAACCTCTAGCACACTACGGATGGCACCTGGGAGAAATACACCTGAAACTAGCAGTTTTTGAGAACTAAATTGGTATGATGGCCACAAACCTCCTTTCTTTAAAGCAAGCTGCCTCTGATGTCTGCTCCGAAGCTCTGCACGCTTGTGTATGGAGATGCACGGCGTCCTCTCCCACCCACTGGAGCGGGCACCAAGCTCTTCCCAAAATTGGGCAGTTTTTCACTCACAACTCTGGCTCTTGGGGGGGTTAAAGTAGCTGTAGGCAGTACATACAGCCGTCTTGAGGCTTTTTCTCACTGTCAGATGAGGGGCTCGAGTGGTCTCAAGGTGGCCCTCGGCGGGGCAGAAGCATCTCTGAAAGCCGCCGGGGTCTCTGAGTCTGGAGAGCTGCAGGTTTGTGGATATTTGTCAGTGGCTTGATTTTTTTTCATTTTTAAAAACAAGAATCGAGGTGACGCCGCCGCCGTACAGACGGCGCTGAACCGTCGCCGTGGGAGTTCAGATCGCTTGCACCAAGTGAGAGAATGACTAAGCGCTGGGGAAACGAAGCGAGGTAATGACTGGCGTGGGACTGGCGGGGGAAAAGCCTTGCTCAAGTATTTTGCGCCGTAATGAGCTGGTGGCACAGGTGGCTGCGGGATTGCGAACCCCGGAGCCCACGGCTTTACACCGTGAGCTGGGCTCTCACAGCAACCGGAGCTTGAACTTTCACAGCAAAGTCATAACTCCTCCTCTTGCAGGAATTTCGGGGCTAGATGGGGGTTTTCACACACCGCGGTCCTGCAGGCTGTTTTCGAATGGGGCGGCTTCGAAGCCCGGCCAACCTGAGCGACAACATTTTCCTCAATTACTGCCACTAAACGAGTAACTCCTCTTTCAAGTGCCCTCCTCCACATTCTTGCTCTGCTGTCCCTGACCTTCCCCATTCTTGTTGTGGCCACAGAGGCAACGGTTTGGCTTTTGACCTCCGGGATGGCCGGTGCTGCTTGACGAACCCTTCTTGGGTGCGACGTGGCACTTAAACTGACGTCGTGAGCCCTGCTGCTGCGTTCCCCCCTCTCTCCCCTTGTACTCGCACAAGACATGCAACTGTGACAGTATTTCTGCACAGACACCCAATGACGTGAAAAGCTCTCCTCTTCAGCCAGCCCTTCATGCCCCATTATAAAGCCTTTATTTCAATTTAAGGCTTTTACTACATTTTTAAATCTTGTTTTCCAGGAGCGTTCTCCCCAAGCCAGGTCGTGGTGTGTTCCCTCTTGCTTCCACGGGCTTGTTTACGTGCCGTTTTCAATCGCTGAATTAATTAATGCTTGCTGCTGCCACAGTAACTAAGTGCTTTCTCCATTAAGATAGAGCAGCACTGCCCTGGGAGAGCCTGGGCCCTGAAAACTCTCCTAAAACAGCTCCACATCCCTGGGCCGGCACCTTGGCTTTGGTAACAGGCTGTGCTTGTGCGCGCTCGCTGGTTTTCCGTGTCCTGAGTGGGTCTTTGAGGAATCGTCACTGCAGAGGTATCGGTGTAGGGTGGCCGATGACACCTACCTGGGAGGTCGGGCTCGCAGCCGTGGCTGGAAGGAGCTGAAAGAGCGTTGAGCGGCTGTGAATGTCCACCTGCAGCCTTGGGAAGGGTTCGGAGCTTTTCTGGGTGCTCTCAGGCTATAGACATAGAATCAGAGAATGGTTTAGGTTGAAAGGGACATTTAAAGGCTGTCTCATTCCACCCCCCTGCCCCGGGCAGGGACACCTCCCCCAGCCCAGGTTGCTCCAAGCCCCGTCCAACCTGGCCTTGAACCCCTCCAGGGATGGGGCAGCCACAGCTTCTCTGGGCAACCTGGGCCAGGGGCTCACCCCCCTCACACCCAAGAATTCCTTCCTCACATCCCATCTAAATCTCCCCTCTTCCAGTGTAAAACTGTTCCCCCTCATCCCACGGCTCCCCTCCCTGATCCAGAGTCCCTCCCCAGCTTTCCCGGAGCCCCTTGAGGGACTGGAAGGGGCTCCAAGGTCTCCCCGGAGCCTTCTCTTCTCCAGGCTGAACCCCCCCAGCTCTCTCAGCCTGTCCCCACAGCAGAGGGGCTCCAGCCCTCCCAGCATCTCCAGGGCCTCCTCCGGCCCCGCTCCAACAGCTCCGTGTCCTTCTGCCGTTGGTGCCCCAGAGCTGGAGGCAGCGCTGCAGGGGGGTCTCACAGAGCGGAGCAGGGGGGCCGAGACCTGCCTTGGTCTCCTCCCCATGTGCCGGAGCAGAGGGATGCAGCAACGTGCAGCCTGAGCCTTGGTTTGCTGGGGGACCTCGCCCGCCTCGGAGGCGTACATGTGTGACACCATTCCCCGGTGTTCATCACCACCAGGCAGGTCCTGGGTTTAATGACTCTATAAAGGGCATTAGGAATTTATTGGCACCTCTGGGTGCTCAGACGTGCACGTAACCTGCAGCGCAAACAGGCGTGAGGCAACCTTTGGCTGCTGCCTTCCACGTCCACTGTTTGCTAATGATGCCCACGGCAACAGTAGCCTTTTAGTGAGCTCTGCTGTTTGCTCAGGAGCTCTTACAAAGAAGCTAAGCCCGAGTGATTTATCCTGCCGTGACTCGGCTGGAGCATCCAGGGTTTCTCTGGTTCCTTCTACAGTCCCAGTTTTCCCCCGGTGTGACAACACTGGGCGTTAATCGCTTGGAAAGGCGCTGGGTATTTCCAAACCTCTCCAGTCCCCACCCCTCCTGTCTGCATCGCTGCGTCTCCCACTCCTGTCGTCCTCCCCCGTTCTTCGCCATGCAACTTCTAAAATAAATCCATCCCCCCCTCCTCCTCCTCGGGCTCTCTAAAGCTATTTCAGGGCGAGGTGGGATTGTCCGCAGGCTTCCTGGGATCAAACTGGGGGATGGAGCGGGCAGGATTTGGGGGAGAAGGTGCAAACCAGGTGCCAGAGAGCTGCAGCTCTGCCTGCTCCTGGCCTTGGCTGGGCTGGTGGTGTATCCAGGGGCTTCCCTGGGTGGCCGTGGAAGTGTAACTAAATTGGAAAAGCATGGATTTCATGGATGGACCGCTCGGTGGATAAGGAACTGGCTGGCTGGCCGCACTCAAAGGGTCGCAGTCAGTGGCTCAATGTCCACATGGGAGCTGGTGACGAGGCGTTCCTCAGGGGTCAGTACTGGGACCGGCGCTGTTTGACATCTTTGTCGGTGACATGGACAGTGGGATCGAGGGCACCCTCAGGAAATTTGCCGACGACACCGAGCTGTGTGGCGCGGTGACACGCCGGAGGGAAGGGATGGCATCCAGAGGGACCTGGACGAGCTGGAGAGGTGGGACCCTGCCAACCTCCTGAAGTTCAGCCAGGCCAAGTGCAAGGTCCTGCACCTGGGTCAGGGCCATCCCAGGCACAAATCCAGGCTGGGCGGGGAATGGCTGGAGAGCAGCCCTGAGGAGAGGGACTTGGGGGTGTTGGTGGGTGAGAAGCTCAACATGAGCATGAAACGTGCGCTGGCAGCCCAGAAACCCCCCGCAGCCTGGGCTCATCCCCAGCAGCGTGGGCAGGGGGGCGAGGGGGGGATTCTGCCCCTCTGCTCCGCTCTGTGAGACCCCCCCTGCAGCGCTGCCTCCAGCGCTGGGGCACCAGCAGCAGAAGGACACGGAGCTGTTGGAGCGGGGCCGGAGGAGGCCCTGGAGATGCTGGGAGGGCTGGAGCCCCTCTGCTGTGGGGACAGGCTGAGAGAGCTGGGGGGGTTCAGCCTGGAGAAGAGAAGGCTCCGCGGAGACCTTCCAGTCCCTTCCAGTCCCTAAAGGGGCTCCAGGAAAGCTGGGGAGGGACTCTGGAGCAGGGAGGGGAGCCATGGGACGAGGGGGAAGGGTTTTACACTGCAAGAGGGAGATTTAGATGGGATGTGAGGAAGGAATTCTTGGCTGTGAGGGGGGTGAGCCCCTGGCCCAGGTTGCCCAGAGAAGCTGTGGCTGCCCCATCCCTGGAGGGGTTCAAGGCCAGGTTGGACGGGGCTTGGAGCAACCTGGGCTGGGGGAGGTGTCCCTGCCCAGGGCAGGGGGTTGGAAGTAGATGATCTTTAATGTCCCTTCCAACCCAACCATTCTGTGATTCTGCGTAATGGGGGAGAAATGGGATTATCCTACCCCAGAGGGTTTGGGATGGCTCTGCCAGGTGGTTCTGCTGCAGCTTTGGTGCCAGAACGCCTCCTGGTGTGTCTGCCACGTGATGGGCGATGGGAAGGACGTGCCAGGAAGGCCACTGCGGGGTTTGGTTATGAGTCGGGCGGCTTTCAGGAAACAGTATTTCCCAGGGTCTGCGAGTGTGAAAGTTGTGTGTATCGAAAGCCCATTTTTCGGGTGAAAAAAAAAAAAAGAGTTAATCTGAAGATCAATCCTGGTAAAGGGGAAGGGCCGAGCACAGCACTAACACCTGCCACGCGGAGCAGGTCTGGTCCCGGCTTCGCCCAGCCACCGGTGGGGGCTCTGGGGCTGCAATTCACCATCTGGCTTTTATGTAACTTCACATTTCTGATAACCTAAAAGCCGGTTCGTAGAGGCGCTGGGGTCCGCTCTTTCCCCGGTGTGCTCGGGAGGACTGTCCGGCATGCGTCTGCCAGGGACGGAGCCCGATGGAGGCAGTCGGGGGTTGGATAATGGTCAGGTTTCCTGGCTTTCGGAATGGCAGGGGTTGGAAGGGAGTTCTGGAGATCGTCTCCTCCAACCCCCTGCCAAAGCAGCGTCACCCAGGGCGGGTCGCACAGGATGGCGTCCAGGTGGGTTGGAATCTCTCCAGAGCAGGAGACTCCGCAGCCTCTCTGGGCAGCCTCTGCCAGGGCTCCAGCACCCTCACAGGGAAGATGATGTTCCTCACGTTGAGATGGAATTTCCCGTGTTCCAGTTTGTGCCCGTTGCCCCTTGTCCTGTCCCCGGGCACCACTGAGAAGAGTCTGGCCCCATCCTCTTGCCCCCCACCCTTTAGCTATTGCTGAGCGTTGATGAGATCCCTCTCAGCCTGCTCTTCTCCAGGCGGAACAGCCCCGGGGCTCCCAGCCTTTCCCCAGCACAGAGATGCTCCAGCCCCTCAGCATCTCCGCAGCCTCCGCTGGACCCTCTCCAGCAGTTCCCCGTCCTTCTGGAACCGGGGAGCCCAGAACTGGCCCCAGTGCTCCAGCTGTGGCCTCCCCAGGGCAGAGCCGAGGGGGAGGGTGACCTCCCTCGCCCTCCTGGCCACCCCAGGAGAACACTGGCCTTCTAGGCCACATTGCCAGCCCATGGGCAACTTGTTGCCCACCGGGACTCCCTGGTCCCTCTCCGCAGGGCTCGTGGGGCTGGGTTTAGGCAAATCACAGCCCTGGCTGTGGCTGGATCCATTGGGCAAGATAAAGCCAGGTGGGCTCTTTCTGCCCCTGTGCGATGGGCATCCTGCGAGCACCGGTGAGCGATGGACGTGACCCTCCCGTGCGCAGCAGCCCGCGCTTTGCCATACTCGATGTGCACGTGAGCGAGAGGTTGTGTTGGAGAGCAGGGATGGGAAGGCTGTCCCTGTTTTCCCCCCGCCAGGTACAGCCACCCCGACCTTGGAGCACGTCAAACCCCGGCGTCCCCCGCTGCTGGCCGGGGCCGTGTTTGCTCTCAGCCGCGGGCTGGGTTTGCGCAGGGAGGGATCTCGTTATTTTTAACATTCGGCAGCCTGCCTGGGACACGGAGCTTAAATGAGCCTTGAAATGGCTAGTTCTGGGGCTTTATAAAAATACACCGGAGCCAGACGGCGTGAGCCCCGGCTGGGGGGGTGGACGGCCGCTCCTCTGCGCTGCTGGTGGAGCTGGGGGCCCCTGGTAGCCGAGAGCCACGGACCCTTGGGGCAGAGAAGCGGCTTCTTAGAAAAACCCTCTATTGTGCCCAGCCGCCCCGTGTTCGGATAAACTGCAATTTTCATACCAAACCCGTAATGTTGGCTTGCCCTCGCGCACAGGACATCTTTTCCCTGCCCCAGGGCCTCGTCTTTCTCCGGCTTGTTTGTGCATTCCCCAGCCTTGCCCCAGGCTGCGGGGGAAAAGATGAGCCTCCTGCCTGCCCCCTGCGCTCCAAACCAGAGTCGGTCACTACAGCCGGGAGATTTTGGGGTGTTCAGTTCCAAATCCTGATTTGCCCCTGAGCTGAAGGACGTTTGTCCCCATTCCCGGGAGAGTAAAGGTCGTGGTGGAAGGGGGAAACCCAGAGAAAAGCGATAAACTGAGCACGGTTGCTGGATGAAGTGGGCATTTTTCAGCATGAGGCAGGTTACGGAGGGCTGTGCCGCCCGCCGCTCCTGTATTAATTTTCCTAAATGCATTTATTCATCTGGGAGGTGAAGGGAGAGTAAAGCCTCTTTGTTTACATCTCCCTTTCTAAAATAGCCTCTAATTGCATGCTACGTGCCGCTCGGGTCTTGCAGCCCGAGAACATATTTTATATTTATACCCTATAAGCGCAGGCTTGGTGCCGTCCCTGGGCTGGAGGAGCCCCTCTGCCGTCGCCCTCAGCCTGCGCTCGCCCCTTTGGCCACATCCTTCGGAGCACAGGGGTCAGGCACCATCCGCCGAGCTGGTTTTATTCCTAGAAGAGCAGGTTTTTCTAGCGGGAGGCTCTTTGTGCCGGTGCTGAACTACAGCATTAACTTGGCGGCTGGTTTCTCACTGTTATCCCCCAACTGCATCCCTTCTCCGCTGCGTTTACCTCCGGACATCTTCACTTTGGTATTTCCAGCCCGGAGGTTCCCCCGCGCTTGCTTTACCTCCACGTCTTCATTTAAAGTGAGCGGTACCTTTAGAAATAGAACCAGAGAGCCATAGGGTGGGAAGGGACCTCTGGAGATCACCCAGTCCAACCCCCTGCCCGAGCAGGGTCACCTGGAGCAGGTGGCACAGGAACGCGTCCAGGCGGGTTTGGGATGTCTCCAGAGACGGAGACTCCCCCACCTCTCTGGGCAGCCTGTGCCAGGGCTCTGCCACCCTCACGGGAAAGAAGTTCCTCCTCATGTTTAGGTGGAACTTCCCATGGTCAAGTTTGTGTCCGTTGCCCCTTGTCCTGTCCCCGGGCACCACTGAGAAGAGCCTGGCCCCGTCCTCCTGACACCCCCCCTTTAAGTATTTATAAGTGTTGATGAGATCCCCCCTCAGCCGTCTTTTTTCCAGACTGAAGAGATGCAAATCCCTCAGCCTTTCTCCATCAGAGAGGTGTCCCATCCCCTCAGCATCTTTGCAGCTCTTTGCTGTCCCCTCTCCAGCAGTTGAGGGTTGCAAATACGGAGAATGTCGGGGGCAGATCCGGGAGTGACTTTCTCCAAAGTGAAAAGGCGGCATTTCCCAAAGGCTGGTGATGGAGCCGCTCAGCTCTGCCTGCAGCGTGTCCTTAGTGGATGTCGCGCGGGATGGCCCCGCGGAGAGGCGAGGTCTCGCCCGGAGCTCCGGCTTTGACCCTTTGTACTTGGAAGATTCACAGCCCCGATGGCAGCAGCGTGTTAACGTGGCACGGTGTGGTTTTGGTGAACGAGAGGGTTATTACGTTAAGTGTTGTTTCTCTTGTATCCTGCAGTGAGATTTCGTTCTCCTGCGCACACAAACATCCACTCCAGCCAGTTATTCTAGCAAAGCCAGGCTTTAAAGGCTGGTAAATGTTTAATAACACGCGCTGCTCCGGTACACGCCGGCCTCCACTCGGGTTTCTTTTGCTGCTGGTGGGGGTTTCTCTACAATCCTCCCACCCTTCTTTTGGTCTTCAAAACCCCCCTTCAAAGCCAGAAAGCCGTTTCACCTGTGGTTGAACCCCTGGGCCGTGTCCTTGTAAGAATTTCTCCTTTTCCGTGCTGTCCGGCAATGCCCCAACCTCCAAGATCCAACCCGTAGACGCACCCAACCAGGTCCAACCTCTCCAACGTAGTCTCCTTGAATGACCAGGTCCGAGGTGTTTCCAGCACCCTCTTAGCGATCTCCCTCCAGCAGTTTGCTGGCTGGAGAGCTGAATTTGTGCTTGCGTCTCCTCCCCGTGCTCGGAGCAGCCTCTTGCGCGGTCAAACCGGTGCCAATTTGACCCACAATGTTTTTCTTTTTTCCCCCCCGTTCCTCTCCAGGAGGAGCATGAAGAGGAAAGCCATGTTCACGTGTCCCTTCAACGGTGACTGCAAAATCACCAAGGACAACCGGCGGCACTGCCAGGCGTGTCGGCTGAAGCGCTGCGTGGACATCGGCATGATGAAAGAGTGTGAGTACGCGGCCGCGCGGCCCGTGGGGAGCGGCCCCCGGCGTCGTGCTGGGACATCCATTTCCTTCTCAATTAACGTGCGGCGCAGAAGCGTAAAGCGCCGGTGTCAAAACCTGACTAAGGCCTCCAAGGATTGGAAGAGGACGCAAAGGGCAGGGGACGTGGTGGGTAATGATTGCGAGGAGCTCGTTTAATGATTGCTCCCGCGGCGGTTAGCGATCCGGGGAGTTGGTTTTATCAGAGCCAAGTCGCTTTTGCTGGTTCCTGGGGGGACACCAGCTTCGGGAGAGCATCCGGGGCTGTTTCTGATTAACTCCCGGTTGCGCTGACTGAACTTACTCCCGTCCCGCCCGTGCAAGGCCGTCGTCCCCTCCAACGCGTGTTTGCGTGCTCCTCGCCGCATCCAAACAGGGAGAGTCGGATGAGCTTCCCCGCGGCGACGGCGATTTCCGTTAGCGTGGCACTGGCTGCCGTTTTGCTCTGCGAGGTATTTTTTGGGCCCTTATTCTTGCAGCGTGTCCAACCACGTGCAGAGCAGAGACCTGAGTAAATAGCAGAGGGAGGCAAAGTAGTTTTTAACCCAATCCAAACACGCTAATGTTGTCCAAATATTTATTTTCTTCAACTATATTTATAGATAAACAGCTTTTAAAAATAAAATCTGTTTGACACGCTTCCTCCTACGTACACATGCCGTCCGTGACCAAAGTCTTCGGGAGAAGGCTGGTGTTCGCGCAGCGTTTAAACCAAAATAACAGCCTTCTGCTAGGAGACGTTGCAAACAGGATGTCAGGGCGTCTGATTGATGGACCTGAAAATTTGGCAAATGGAGGTGGCGCTCGTTTCCTTACGCGGCGAGCGGAGAGCAAACAGTGTCCCGTGTCACAGGGTGCCACCAAAGTACCTGGGTCCTCCAGCAAATCAGAACCTGCAGGTGTTTGCAGGGAAAAAAAAATGCCTAAATTGCCAATTGTCCCAAAGATCGAGCAGATCCCTAACAAAGAGAAGATCCCTGGATCTTATTCTTTTAAACTAGCACCCATCTCCCATAAAGAGGGAGAAAAAGAGCACATAATTCGCCATATGTACCCATGTTTTGGGGGAGTACGAGCATGTGTGAGCACATGGGAGCCGGTCAGTGCGGTCCATTTAGCGTAGCTGTTGCTAACGAGGGAAATGTGTTGACTTGCACCAGTTAATTACCCGGGAAGGGCCGGAAAATTCAGCAGCAGTGATGCATGGGGCATTTGCACCCCAGGTGGGGTCACGTCCCAGGGATGTGCCACATCCTAGGGACGTGCCAGGGTCCCAGGGATGTGCCACGGTCCCAAGGATGTGCCACATTCCAGCGATGTGCCACATTCCAGCGATGTGCCAGGGCCCCAGGGATGTGCCATGTCCAGTCCTAGGGTTGTGCTGGGTCCCAGGGATGTGGCAGGGCCCCAGGGTTGTACCAGGGTCCCAAGGATGTGCCATGTCCCAGGGGTGTGCCAGGGTCCCAGGGATGTGCCAGGGTCCCAGGAGTGTGCCGGGTCCCAGGGATGTGCCAGGGTCCCAGGGATGTACCATGTCCGGTCCCAGGGATGTGCCGGGTCCCAGGGATGTGCCACGTTCCAGGGTTGTGCCATGTCCAGTCCCAGGGTTGTGCTGGGTCCCAGGGATGTGCCAGGGTCCCAAGGTTGTGCCACATCCCACGGGTGCCACGTTCCAGGGATGTGCCAGGTCCCAGGACTGTGCCATGTCCAGTCCCAGGGATGTGCCAGGGTCCCAAGGATGTGCCACATTCCAGGGATGTGCCCAGGTCCCAGACATGTGTCACGTCCCACGGATGTGCCAGTTCCCAGAGATGTGCCATGTCCAGTCCCAGGGATGTGCCGGGTCTCAGGGATGTAGCAGGGTCACAGGGATGTGCCAGGGTCCCAGGGATGTGCCCGGGTCCCAGAGATGTGTCACGTCCCAGGGATGTGCCATTTCCCAGAGATGTGCCATGTCCAGTCCCAGGGATGTGCCGGGTCTCAGGGATGTAGCAGGGTCACAGGGATGTGCCAGGGTCCCAGGGCTATGCCACATTCCAGAGATGTGCCAGGCCCCAGGGATGTGCCAGGGCCCCAGGGATGTGCCAGGGTCCCAAGGATGTGCCACATTCCAGGGATGTGCCAGGGTTCCAAGGATGTGACACGTCCCAGAGATGTGCCAGGGCCCCAGGGATGTGCCAGGGCCCCAGGGATGTGCCAGGTCCTAGGGATGTGCCATGTCTGGTCCCAGGGATGTGCCACGTTCCAGGGATGTGCCAGGGTCCCAGGGGTGTGCCAGGGTCCCAGAGATGTGCCAGGTCCCAGGGATGTGTCATGTCCCAGGGATGTGCCGCGTCCTAGGGACGTGCCAGGGTCCCAAGGATGTGCCACATTCCAGGGATGTGCCACGTCCCAGGGGTGCCACGTTCCAGGGATGTGCCAGGGTTCCAAGGATGTGCCATGTCCGGTCCCAGGGTTGTCCACGCTCTCCGCAGGAGTTAACTTGTAAGCGACCCCGTTAACAAACTGTTACTGGATTACCAAAACCAAACCCAAGGAGCCTAAAAATAGCCGCCCTGTGGACTTTGCTGCTGCTTAAATGAAGGGGAACGAGGTGCACAGCTGTTATTTTTAGGTCGAATCAGGGATCTTGAAGCTCTCGAGGGGATTTTGTGTCTTCTCCAGGCTGTCAGTGGAGGTGACGAGGAGCCCCATGGGCAAGGCTGGGCCAGTCTGACCCCACTGCCGATGGGATCTGAGTCGGACGCCAAAGTGAGGGAATGAGATGGGGATAGAGAGGAGGAGGAAGAGGGCAGAGCCCGGCAGACCTCGTGCTTGTGTTAATCTGGGGTCTGGTGCAGGCAGACCCTTCTCCATCCCTGGAATGTGGGGTGGTTGGGTGGCCTGAAGGATTTCTAGACGTCATTTCCAGCCCCGAACCCCCAAACCTGCGGCAGCGCGGCCGTGCTGAGGGTCCCTCCCCCAGCACGGTGCTCTCCTGAGGACCAGGCGCTGCGGTGATGGGCCGGAGGCACAACAAGGAGGGACTGCGTGTGTTGAAACTCATACAGAGCAAAAAGCCCCGACCCACCGGCGCTCCGGGGGGAGCTGGGGACAGCGTCGGGGCGGCCACTGTCCCCTAGGAGGGAGCGGGGAGGTGGGAGCTGGAGAGCAGCGGAGGTTACGGCCATCAGGCTGGAGCAGGATTTATAGCCCCGCCGCCAACGCCTGGGTTCACCCCGAGCCATCTGCAGCCAACGTTAGCAAATAGTTGTGGTTTTCCGCCTGCCTTATCTGCGCAGGGTAAAGCGCAGGGCAGGCTTTGCGGGGCGGTCGGCGGGGGAGAAATCCACCTCGCGGCTCAAGCTGTGGCCTTTGGGAACGCTCCTCTTGCTGCTCTCCAGAGCGGTTTCCCTTCGGATGGCTCCGAGGAGGGCAGGTCTCCCGCCTAGGGATGTCTCAGCTGCCCTGTCCGCTTGCCGCTGGTTTTTCCTGGGGTGATGCTTAGCATGAATGTACTTTAAAGCGTGGCGAAGGGTTTGTTGCTGGACTATCCTGCCTGCTTTGGCGCTGTTTTGGGGGGCAAAATGCTGAATTTAGCCCTTCTGCCCGGCAAAATTGCCTTCTGCCAACTGCTTGGAGCTCGGGAAGGGATGTCCGTCCCTCGGAGCTGCGACGGACCGGCCGTTAGATGGACCCGGGCTCTGCAGCCACCCGTAACGTTTGTGTGATTCACCCCTCGGCGTCTCTGCCCCTTTTCCCCCAGCCTTTGACAGCTCCCCGGTGCTCGCGGCGTATTTACGCAGGGACGGGGGACGCGTCGTCTCTCCTGCACCATCTGTAGGTGTTGCAGGGAGATAAATGATGCGTCCCCAAATCGAGCGGTCAGAGGGACCCGCGGGCTCCCCGGGGCTGCAGTGCTCTCACAGCATTGAATTTAATCTCTCCCCCTCTCCTTATTTGCTGCTGGGGAATTTTGTTGTGCTCGTCGCCGTGCCAGGCAGCCGGGAATCGGAGAATCCCCTTGGGTGACGTGTCCTGGGGCGGTTTGTCCCTCCGCAGCCAGGTCCTCGGACATCGGTGAAGGTGGTTGCAGCTAAACTCCCTTCCCGGGTCAGCACCCCATGGATCTTCACTCTCATTTTCCAAGGAAAAGGCTTGCCGGGATCTAGTCGTAGTCACGAGCAGCTGATGCTCAGCATCCTCGCCACGAGGCTGCGTTTATGATCTCAGCGCTGAAAATCCCCAAAAGGGAGGAGAAAAAAAAAACACCAAACCATCGTGTCGGAGCCAGGGAGAGGAGCAGAAACTGGAAGGAGATTGTGCAGAGAGAAGGGAATTTCCCGAATGGGTCAGGAGAGGAGCAGAGATGCTCGGGGGAGCCGGCAGGGTGGGACTGTGGGACGAGGGCGAGCGAGGAGGGAGGTGGCCTTTCCAGCTCTCCCCCACTTCCCCGAACAGCTGGAAAAAAGTCCCTGCTGTCCCAGCCATAGAATGTGTTATTCCCCAGCCCGGGAGCCGCTGCACGGCAGCGTTGTGAAATGCCAACACCGGAGACTGGCCCGGAGGTGAAGCAGGAGCACAAGAGGGAGGGAAGAGCCGTGGCCATCCAGGGAAACGTCGCTTGGCGGCGGCCAGCGTTGGCAGGCTGGCCGGGAAGCGTCTCCGCTCCCCACGGGCTCCAAGCACATGCTATAAACATCCAGCGTCCTCTGTAATTAGCGCAGGCTTGGAAGGGGGCAAGGGCTGAGCATCTGGAAAGCCCTCTCCGAAATCCGTGCGAGCACAGGCTTCGGTCAGCCGTGTCTGAGCTGTGCCGGAGAGACGTGACCTCCTTGGCGGGGGGAGAGCGGTCGCCGGGGTCCCTGCAACTGCTGTCGCTGCTGCGATTTGCTCTGACGTGGGTCCGGGACCTGCGATTGAAATCGCTGGCGCTTATCCGTCGCTGTAAGCTTTCCTCCTCTCTGCATGCCCTGCAAACCCGCGTGCTGGAGGAGACGCGTGCCGTCTGGCCAGCCTGGAGCATCCCCCTGCCCCCCTCCGGCCATCGCAACGTTTGTGTTCCTGGCGTGAAACGCGGTTTTTCTGCCCCTGCCACCCCTTGTCCCATCCCTGTCCCCTCTGGCTGCGCTGCGGACGACACCTGCAGGGGTCTGGCTGCCTTTGGAAATGCTCTTCCGATGACAAAGGTGTCTCGGGGCGGTCACAGGCGGGGTTCGGGGCAGGTCAGCGGGGAAAAAGAGGTGCGTTTTTGGGAGAAGCAGCAGCTTCGCTCCCCAGCTTTAAAGGGTGAATCCCGGGTATTTACTGCGTGCGCCGGTGCAGAGCGATCCTGGGCATCCCTGGCGTTAAGCGGGGTCGCAACGCCCCGCAGGGCTGCGCGGGGGCTGCTTCCCAACCTGCCGCTTGTGCCTTGTCCCTGCAGTGCGTTAAACTGCGGCTCTTGCTGCCTGATAGGGAACTGCTGGAGCGAGTCCAGCGAAGGGCAACTAAGATGATGGAGGGATTGGAGCATCTCCCTTATGAGGAAAGGCTGAGAGAGCTGGGACTCTTCAGCCTGGAGAAGAGGAGGCCGAGGGGAGACCTTATTATGGCATCCAAGTATCTAAAGGGGGGGTTGAAGGAGGACGGAGCCAGACTCTTCTCAATGGTTCCCAATGACAGGACGAGGGGCAATGGGCACAAGTTGGAACATAGGAAGTTCCGTTCAAATACACGGAAAAGCTTCTTTACAGTGAGGGTGACAGAGCCCTGGAACAGGCTGCCCAGGGAGGGTGTGGAGTCCCTTCTCTGGAGATCTTCAAGCCCCGCCTGGATGCAGTCCTGAGTGATGTGCTCCGGGCAGTCCTGCTCTAGCAGGGGAGTGGGACCAGATGATCTCTGGAGGTCCCTTCCAACTCGGAAGATTCTGTGATTCTGTGACCCTCATCTAGGCGCGAGTCGCCCTAAAGCGGCTCCTGCAAGGGGTGTTCCTGCAGCCCTCGCCGCGGTCCCCGCGAGACCCCGAGTGCCACCGCACCCTGACGGCCCTGCCAGGGTGGGGGAACAACCACGGGGCTTTTTGCACCCCTGGGGCTGGACGGGTGGCTTCGATGAAACGCTCAAACCCGTTTGAGCAGCAAACGCGTTTCATGCCTGATGCTTCCTAAACTTCAGTTTTCCTTTACATTCGGCTGCTCTTTCCTCGGCAGACGGAGCGAATCTGCCTTCGTACTGCTCCACACTGTCCTCCGGCGCTTCCAAGCCCCTGGTTTTGGCCAGGGTTACAGGGCTGTCTCCTCGCCCGGCCGGCCGCATCCTCGCGTGCTGCCCTCGGTGTCGGCTGCGGCTTCCCCCGCTGCCCTTGTGGTGTCTCGCCGAGAGGGCCAGCGGCTGGCTGGGAGCGATGGGCAGATGTTGTCTCAGCCTCCGCGAGGACTTTGGGTCAAGGCAGCCCACAAAGGCTCCGCCACGTCGCCGATGATGCCAGGAGTCTGTGGTTGGACGTCTCCGGCTCGGCGTTCGGCAGGAGATCGCATCTGGGGCGTGAGATGGGATCTTGGAGTGGAAGGTGCAGGTGTAGAGCCGCTTCCCGATCCCGTATTCCCCTGTCATGGGGAATTCCACCATTCCGTATGCCCCCTCAAACCAGGACATCCCCCTCGAGGCAGGCAGGGATGTGGCGGGCAGCATCCCTCCTTCCGCGAGTACAATTAGCTGAATCCTTTTCCCCGGGACTTTCAGGCTGGGCGGAGAACGGCTGGAGAGCAGCCCTGAGGAGAGGGACTTGGGGATGATGGTGGGTGAGAAGCTCAACACGCCCCGGCAACGTGCGCTGGCAGCCCAGAAACCCCCCGCAGCCTGGGCTCATCCCCAGCAGCGTGGGCAGGGGGGCGAGGGGGGGATTCTGCCCCTCTGCTCCGCTCTGTGAGACCCCCCTGCAGCGCTGCCTCCAGCGCTGGGGCACCAACAGCAGAAGGACATGGAGCTGTTGGAGCGGGGCCGGAGGAGGCCCCGGAGATGCCGGGAGGGCTGGAGCCCCTCTGCTGTGGGGACAGGCTGAGAGAGCTGGGGGGGGTCAGCCTGGAGAAGAGAAGGCTCCGCGGAGACCTTGCAGCCCCTGCCAGTCCCTCAAGGGGCTCCGGGAAAGGCTGGGGAGGGACTCTGGATCAGGGAGGGGAGCCATGGGACGAGGGGGAATGGTTTTACACTGGAAGAGGGGAGATTTAGATGGGATCTGAGGAAGGAATTCTTGGCTGTGAGAGGTGGTGAGCCCCTGGCCCAGGCTGCCCAGAGAAGCTGTGGCTGCCCCATCCCTGGAGGGGTTCAAGGCCAGGTTGGACGGGGCTTGGAGCAACCTGGGCTGGGGGAGGTGTCCCTGCCCAGGGCAGGGGGTGGGACGAGATGATCTTTAAGGTCCCTTCCCACCCAGACCATTCTGTGACTCTAAAGCAGTCGAGTCGCTGCACTGACATCCCTGGCCCATGTTTCGGTCCTGCCGCGGAGCCCTTCCTCCGGCACATCCAGCCGAGGTGCCCTCCAGGTTTGCTGCTCCCCGGCCTCACCGGGAAGGGTTTCAGCAGCGATGCCGGGTGGTTCTCAGCCCGCCGCGCCGATGCCGGGCTGTGCCTTGGCTTGCACAAGTGCTGCTGTGGCACGGCACCGCCGTTCGCCACACCAGACAAGCCAGAAGGGGACCACAACTCCTGTTTATCTGATTTTTTTAAACACCTACGGGGGCGGAGGGGGGGGCTTCCTTTAGGTTTTATTCTCCCGTGGGCTCCAGCAAGTCCTACGGGAGCATTACACCCCAAACCTGGGACACGCTGGCCGGAGCCTGTCAGTTTGTGTCGACATCGCTGGCAGTTTGGCAATGGCTTCACAGCGTCGCGCAGCCCAAGTGCTGTGCCCAGCCCCGGGGCAGCCCTGGAAAACGAGGGAACTGGACGCTCCGTTGCGCAGACGCCGTGTCGGGAAACGTGGCTGCCCCAGGGGACCGTACCGGGGAGCACGGACCTTGCCAGCGTGCGTTCCCCCGCGAAGGGACACTCCGGGAGCTGCTTTTGCTTTTCCTCTCCTACCAGAGTAAGGAATGCTGCCGCCTCGCTCTCCCAAATCTGTTTGGGGGCTGGATTTCCTGAAGGTGGGTGGGAAATCCCACGGAGATTTCCCTGGGAGTCTTGCCCCAGCGCAGAAACATCCTTTTCTTTCCAATTCCCGCTCTGTGGATGTTTCCTAATTCCGGATCGCAGGGTCTGAGCTTTGCCTGGTGTAGACACCTGCAATATTCCCTTCCACAGCCCCGACGCTCGGGACAGACCACGCTGGCAAAGACTTTGACCACCATGGCCACAGCCCCAGCGCTCGGCTCTTTGCCCCATCCTCATTCCCAGCCCCACGTGGCTCTTTCCCCGCAGACGCTGCCCCATCTATGAACAGTTTCCCTTCTTCCATGCGGCGCCCAGGTGGATCCAATGCTTTTTTGATAAGAACCGGGGAAAAAGAGATGTCAAAATCTCTCCCGTGGCTCTTTCCCCGCAGACGCTGCCCCATCTATGAACAGTTTCCCTTCTTCCATGCGGCGCCCAGGTGGATCCAATGCTTTTTTGATAAGAACCGGGGAAAAAGAGATGTCAAAATCTCTCCCGTGGCTCTTTCCCCGCAGACGCTGCCCCATCTATGAACAGTTTCCCTTCTTCCGCGCGGCGCCCAGGTGGATCCAATGCTTTTTTGATAAGAACCGGGGAAAAAGAGATGTCAAAATCCTAATTTTTCTCCCCAAGTTGTGGCGCTGAGCTGGCTGTAACGTGCCGCTCGTGGGAGCGACCTTTCAGCCGGTCGTTCCCCTGCCTCCGAGATGGCTTCAAGTCCCCGCTGAGATTGTGCAAGTTTGAAAATGTGTCGGAAAAACGCCGTGGGCTGAAGGTGGCAGGCGGCAGCGGGGACTGCAAGCGGCTCCTTGCCTCCAGCCCTGTGACCGTGGCTCCCGCTGCCCTTCGCCAACCTCTCGTCCCAAATAATTCCGCCTCGGCTCGCCCGGCGGCGCATCTTTCTGCAACCCAAGGCGGGCAGAAAGCCGCCTCTCATCAGATAACGTGCTCGGGGTTGGTTTTTTTTTTTAATGACTAGGGCTAATGACGTCTTGAGGAATGGGCTTCGCTGTTTTTTTGGCTATGGCTGGTGTGTATTAATGAGCTTTTGTGAACGCGTGACCCTGTTATAAGGATGGGGCATTGCTGCCCTGAGATGGTTGCAGCTCCTTGTTGCTTTTCTTCTCTTTCAACCCTGTGAGGCCCTTCAGGTCTTTAATCTCTTTTTATAAAGGTAAGATTTGAGCCCAAATTGCCTGCGGACGCTCCCCTTCCCTAAATAAATAAAGGGAGAAGCCTTGCGTACCGCCAACCTTAGCCGCTGACGAACGCTGTCACCCATAATACAAGCCATAAATACCCAAAACCGGGAGCGTGGCTGTGTTTGTGTGTCCCTTTAGCTTAAAAATCCTTGCGACGCCACACAAGCGCCGCTGGTCGCCCCGCCGCCGGCCGCTGCAGCGTGGTGGCCGGCCACGGAGGCCGAGCGGTTGCCGCATCGGGCTCCCTCTGTTGTCGGGCGCCGAGAGCGGCGCAGGAGCCGCGCTGGGGCCCGGTGAACCCGCTGCCTCTGGCGGGATGAAGATTTCTTTCGCCCCAAAGCACAGAGCAAACAGCCAGGTTGCGGCGCAGAGCAGACGCGTGGCAGCGCCGGCGTGAGCTTATCGCACCCGGTCCTCGCCTAAAAGCACCCAAATGGGCTATAAACTGTCTCGGTCTCGTCGCCACGGGAAGCCGTGACCCGGCAGTTGAGGACAGCAGCGGGATGGGGTTGATGCAGGTTTAATGGTTGATTAGCAAGGTGATGGGGATGCCTGTTTCTGAGCCTTTCCCTGTCCTTGCAGTCATCCTGACGGACGAGGAGGTTCAGAGGAAGCGCGAGATGATACTGAAGCGCAAGGAGGAGGAAGCCCTCAAGGAGAGCCTCAAGCCCAAACTCTCGGAGGAGCAGCAGAAAGTCATCGACATCCTCCTGGAGGCTCATCACAAAACCTACGACCCCACATACTCCGACTTCACCAAGTTTCGGGTACGTCTGGGCCGTGCCGGCCCCGATTCCCACGCACAGGACCCAGCGGCTCCTGCCCGGATGCACCAAACCCATTTCAACCCCACGACCTCTCGTTAGAGAGGAGTTAAAAATCCCAGGGCAAAAACCTGGATGCTGCTGGCAGCAGGCGAGCGACCGCCACCAAATCTCTCTCCCAGCCGCGTTCCTCACGTCCTGCTCTCTCTTCCAGCCCCCCGTGAGAAGCAGCGGCAAGGGGGCAGCAAGGTCCTCCTCCATCCTCACCCAGGACTTGTCATCAGAGGACTCCACCGACCTCTTCAGCTCCGACGCCTTCAGCACGTTTCCAGGTACCACGCTCGCCTCTCCGTAGGTGGCGGGGGTAGAAATGCAGCAGCTTTACCTAAATCTGGCCGTTCAGACCCTTGTTTTACCTCTTCTGGGGAGCTTGTTGAACCGAAAGACCCTCCTGGGGGTGCTGCAAAGGCTTTTTGAGAGCAAAAAGCACTAAGTTCTTGGCGGGATGGTGGCCCTGCCGACCTCTGCGTGTCTGAGCCCTCCAGGGTGGCCAAGAGGAGGGTGAACGTGAACGTCGGGCTGCGTTGTCGCCGCGCTGGCTTTGCCCCCCCTCCCCCGCGATGTCTCACCTGCAGCCGAGGTACCCTCTGACCGTCTTCCCTCTCTCCAGAGTCTGTGGAGCCCCAGATGTTTTCCAACCTGGTCCTCTCTGAGGAGAACGACGAGAGCTCCTCCATGAACATCGACTTCTCCCACCTCTCCATGCTCCCGCACTTGGCCGACCTGGTCAGCTACAGCATACAGAAGGTGATCGGCTTTGCCAAAATGATCCCGGGATTCAGGTGAGGCGTTTGCTCCCAGATCCCATCTCCGTGGCGGTTTTCCACCCTCGGGAATCCCGTCCTACCCTTTGCAGCCAGATCGTTTTTCTCTGTTTCATCTTCACAGCTGTCCCTGGGGCTCTGTTCTCTTCCCAGGTCTGTTCCTACTCTCACGTTTTCCATCTCTCCTCCTTCCTGGGGTTCCTCCTCTCCTGCCTCTACCCTCATTCACCCAGACTCTTGTCCGCAAAACGCTTGAGCTCTTAAGATGCTTGAGGCCACTTGAGTGGTCCCCATCCTGGTTTGGGAAGGACCTCAGGTCCTGTGGAACTCCAGGCTGGCGCTCAATAAACGTAGCTGCAGAAATACCTGCTGCTTGAATCACGCAGAAACCCGGGGTGCGGGAGAAGCTGGGGTGCCCCCAGCGAAGAGACGGGGTTACCGATGGAGAACCTGGCGCGTGGGCGGCCGGTTTCTGTTCCTTCGCTCGCTGGACGGGTCTCACCTCCCCGCTTTGCCCCCCGCCCAGGGACCTGACAGCAGAGGACCAGATCGCCCTGCTGAAATCCAGCGCCATCGAGGTGATCATGCTGCGCTCCAACCAGTCCTTCACCCTCGAGGACATGTCGTGGACCTGCGGCAGCAACGACTTCAAGTACAGGGTCAGCGACGTCACCCAAGGTAAAGGCACTGCCGGGCCCCCTCCCCGTTGCTGGGGGCCAAGAAATGTCACCCCGGCCTTACATTCGGATGCGAAAATGGAGTTCAACAAGGGCAAGTGTCGGGTGCTGCACCTGGGGGGGAACAGCCCCCTGCACCAGGACAGGTTGGGGGTGACCTGCTGGAGAGCAGCTCCGCAGAGAGGGACCTGGGAGTCCAACAAGTTACCCACGGGCCGGCAATGCACCTTATGGCCAAGGTGGGCTGGCAATGTGCCTTGTGCCCTTGTGGCCCCAGTGTCCTCCTGGGGTGGCCAGGAGGGCGAGGGAGGTCACCCTCCCCCTCGGCTCTGCCCTGGGGAGGCCACAGCTGGAGCACTGGGGCCAGTTCTGGGCTCCCCAGTTCCAGAAGGACGGGGAACTGCTGGAGAGGGTCCAGCGGAGGCTACGGAGATGCTGAGGGGCTGGAGCATCTCTGTGCTGGGGAAAGGCCGGGAGCCCCGGGGCTGTTCCGCCTGGAGAAGAGCAGGCTGAGAGGGATCTCATCAACGCTCAGCAACAGCCAAAGGGCGGGGGGCAAGAGGATGGGGCCAGACTCTTCTCAGTGGTGCCCTGGGACAGGACAAGGGGCAACGGGCACAAACTGGAACACGGGAAATTCCATCTCAACATGAGGAACATCATATTCCCTGTGAGGGTGCTGGAGCCCTGGCAGAGGCTGCCCAGAGAAGCTGCGGAGCCTCCTGCTCCAGAGACACTCAAAACCCAAGCTCCACGCTCGTCCCTCAGCGGTGGGACACCTTGTTCCAGGGGGGGCTGCGCTAAAAGTCCTCTTCTCTTCCCAGCTGGCCACAGCATGGACCTGCTCGAGCCGCTCGTCAAATTCCAGGTTGGCTTGAAGAAGCTGAACCTTCACGAAGAAGAGCACGTGCTCCTCATGGCCATCTGCATCCTATCCCCAGGTAGGAGGACACTCGTCCCCCAAGGTCAAAACCTGCCGGGTTTTGGCTGCAAAATGCCCACGTTGGCCCTTGGCTGTCATGTCATTGTCTGTCCCCCCGAAACCACCTTGAGCCCGGTGCAGCCGTCACGACCAGATGCGCCTACGGTGACCACCACGGGCGGTTCTGGCTTGGGCAGGGTGACGGGAGATGGAGGTGTGATGGTTTGAAAAACCCGTAACAGTTGATTATCGTGTAGCCAATCAATCGTTCTCTCGCCCGATGATCCCTCCCTACCCGGGAAGGGGAACCGGGGAAAACAAGGAAACCCGAGGGCTGAAATATAAATAGATTTAACAGGGTAAGACTAAATAATTAACAGTAATACTAAAGAGCCAGTATTGATCCTGATATTAATATAAGATATTCGAGGATCACACCCAGCCCGTTCCATCACAGGAGCCGAGCGCTCCCCGCAGGGACAGCCCGTGTGGGACCCTGTGAGCGCTGCGGCTGCGGGAGGAAGGGAAGGGCTCAGGGCTCCGGCCCCGGGGCGAGGAGCGCTCGGGATGGCAGCCAGCACGGGAGAGAGGGAGAGAGGAGAGAACTCCTCAGCAAAGCCTCTGATTCCTCCGGAATGTGCCGTCCATGGGCTGGAATAACCCTGGTGGCAGCTTGGGGCGAGTGCCCGGGTCTCGCTCCTCCTCGTCCCCGCACCTCGAAACACTGAGCCCTTGAAACCCGCCCCCCAGAGCTGGCTGTAAAGTAAATATTTTCCCCAGTTCAGACACAAGAGTCTTCTAAAAGCGCAGTTTTCCCGGGCGTTAGAAGATAAAGTCCTGTGTCGCTCAAACCGGGATGTGGGGGCGTCAGGGATGCTGCTGGGGGCTTTTGGGGTGCTGCTGCTGGGCATTTTGGGGGGCACAACCCCTCCAGAAAGCCCAGTGGGCTCCGGCAGGTTGCCCGTTTCCTCCTGGCCTGTGGTCAGTCCCTTACTGGGAGAGGGGAAACACCACCAGTACGACAGTGCCCCCCCCAGCACTGCGGGGAAACTGCTGCCCTGTCGCGTCGGGCCCTGAGCGCCTTCGGGTGTCCCCACCTCGGCTCCGGTGTCTCCTGGAAGTCCAGGGGGTGCAGAGCCCCTTCCAGTCCCTAAAGGGGCTCCGGGAAAGCTGGGGAGGGACTCTGGAGCAGGGAGGGGAGCCACGGGACGAGGGGGAAGGGTTTTACACTGCAAGAGGGAGATTTAGATGGGATGTGAGGAAGGAATTCTTGGGTGTGAGGGGGGTGAGCCCCTGGCCCAGGTTGCCCAGAGAAGCTGTGGCTGCCCCATCCCTGGAGGGGTTCAAGGCCAGGTTGGACGGGGCTTGGAGCAACCTGGGCTGGGGGATGTCCCTGCCCAAGGAACTGGATGGTCTTCAAGGTCCCTTCCAACCCAAACCATTCTCTGATTCCACGTGCAAGTCACGGGGATGCGATGCTGAGCAGATCCGGCCCCGCTTCCCTCGTGCAAGGTGGATAGAGGAGGGAAAAAGCAGCAGGAGAGTCCTGTGCGGCTCCGACCAGGACAGAAGGGCAGGTTGGCGCCCGGGGAGGGGGGAACCCCCTGTCCCCTCCCCTGTCCTGGCAGAAGGGCAGGGAATCACCCTGCTCTCCCCGCTCTCTCCTAGATCGCCCCGGCGTGCAGGACACCTCGCTGGTGGAATCCCTCCAGGATCGCCTCTCGGAGATCCTCCAGACCTATATCCGCTGCCGGCACCCTCCTCCCGGCAGCCGCCTGCTCTACGCCAAGATGATCCAGAAGCTGGCGGACCTGCGGAGCCTCAACGAGGAGCACTCCAAGCAGTACCGCTGCCTCTCCTTCCAGCCCGAGCACAGCATGCAGCTCACCCCCCTGGTGCTCGAGGTCTTCGGCAACGAGATCTCCTGACTCCGGCCGGCACGTCTGAGCGCCCACCAGTACCACCAGTAAAGGGATAAATCAGCCTGGTTGCCCCCCCCCCCCCCCCCACGCCCCCCGAAAGGAGAGACATCACCCCGCACGGGAGTTTTGTACATAAACCGTCTGGTTTCACACTACTTTTTGGCTTCTCGGCCACAGCAGGACGAGGTTGGACAGACCCAGATCCGTGCGGTTTCACCCCAAATCCGCCAGCAGCTTTTCCCCGCCCTCCGCGAGAGCTGACTTAGCCCTTTATGGATGTTTTGGGGCCGGGCTGCCCCGAATCCCGTCTTTCTTGACCCTGAAAAATGGGGCTGCTTGGAAGGAGAAGGTGTTTTTGGCGGGGGGAGACGGACTCGGGGGCGTTGCTGAGCCCTTGGCGCCATTTCCGCTCCCCTCCGAAAATCTCTGAAAATCATTTCCTCCCCCCCCCCACTTTCAAAACAGGAGTCACCGGTTGGATCGAACCCCCCCAAATTCCTGCTGGGAACCACCGCGGGACGTGTCCCCACGTGTCCCCAGCTCAAACCAGTCCCGTGGGACTGCGATGTGGCCATGTGTGCCCTGAGAGGGGGAATTCGGGCCAGAGGGGGGGTAGTTTGCTTTCCCCACGCTCCTGCTGGCCCCTGGGGGAGTGGGCTCTGGGGCAGGACCCCCACCGTGCCCACGGCCCCCCCGCAGCCCCTGACGGCGTCGCGGTGACCCGGTGTGGCTTCCGCACCCTGCCGTGTCCCGTGTCACCGGGCGCCGGAGGCTGCTGGGTGTCCCCATCCCCGTTGGGGGACACCACGGGGGGGACGACATGAGGGGCAGGGGGAGGCTCTGTCCCCCCCCCCAAGCCCTGCAGTGTCAGGGAGGGGCCCCGGCTCATCCGAATAAAGCTGTGGCTTGAGGACGGCGCCTGGGCTGGTCTCTGGGGGGGGTGTCCATCTGTCTGTCCCTGTAGGGGCCATGTCCCTGTTCTGCCCCTGCTGTGTCTGTCTGTCCGGGGGGGGGTGGGGGGGGGGGCAAGCAGTCCATGTGCCCACAGGTGAGTCCGTGTCTCCATAAGTGTCCGTGTGTACGCGCGTGTGTCCCCCCCGCCCCGTGTCCATCTGTCCGTCCCTGCGGGGGCCATGTCCCTCTGTCTGGGGGGGGGGGGGGGGGCAGGCGGTCCCTGTGTCCACACACGTGTCCGTGTGTCTGTGCGTGTGTCTGTGCATGTGTCTGTCCCCCCCCGCCCCGTGTCCATCTGTCCATCCCTGCTGTGTCTGTCTGTCCGGGGGGGGGGAAGGGGGGGGGGGAAGGGGGGGGCACTCCATGTGCCCGCAGGTGAGTCCGTGTGTCCATAAGTGTCCGTCTGTCCGTGTCCGCCTCCCCCCCCCCACCCATGTCCGTCTGTCCGTCCCTGCGTGGGCCGTGTCCGTCTGTCCGGGGGGGCGCTGGCGGAGGTGTCCGTGTGGGTCGCGCAGTCCCTGTGCCCACGTATGAGTCCGTGTGTCCGTAAGTGTCCGTGTCTGTGTCCCCCCCCCCCTCCCCCGTGTCCGTCTGTCCGTCCCTGCGTGGCCCATGTCCGTCTGTCCGGGGGGGGGTGGGCGGGCTGGACAGTCCCTGTGCCCACGTACGTGTCCGTAAGTGTCCGTGTGCCCCGACCCCCCGCGCCCCCCGTGTCCCCCCCGTGTCCGTCCCTCCGTCGCGCCCGCCGGAAGACGCTCCCCGCAGGGCCCCGCCCCCGCAGAGCAGCGCACGCGCACACGCGGCGGGGCCGGGGCGGGGACGCTGGCGCATGCGCAGTGGCGCCGAGGCGCGGCCTGGGCGGGGGGGGCGCTGGCGCATGCGCCTGGCGGACGGGCGGGGGCGAGGGGACGCATGCGCAGAGCGGCGGGGGGTGGAGTGGGCGGGGCTGGCGCAGGGGCGGGGCAGGGTCACGGCTGCCGGGCGCGGCTGGCGCATGCGCAGGGCGGAGGGGGCGGGGCCGGGCGGGGCCCGCGCATGCGCATGTGAAGGGGTGGGGCTGGTGCATACGCAATGCGGGCGGGGAGGCTGGGCGGTGTCGACGCATGCGCAGAGAGGGAGGGTGGGGTTAGCGCGTGCGCAGAGCGGCGGGGCCGGGCGGGGCTGGCGCATGCGCAGCGGGAAGGCGCGGAGGTGTAGGGGCGGGGCCGCGCATGCGCCGTGAGGCGGTGGGCGGGGCCTCGCACGCGCGGTGCCATGCGCAGCGCCGCGCGCGCCGCCCGCTTCATGGCCGCTGCCCTGGGCGCCGGGAGCGGCGCCGGGAGCGGGCCCAAGCGGCCGCGGCCCGAACCCGCCCCCCGCATCGGCACCCACGACGGCACCTTCCACTGCGACGAGGTGCTGGCGTGTTACCTGCTGCGCCTCCTGCCTCGTTACCGGGTACGGCCCCCGGGCAGCCAGCGGCGGGGCCGGGGTTGCGGCCTGCTCCGGCCCCCTTGCAGCTCCCTCCCGGCACCCCTCCAACGGGACAGGGACACCGCGCGGGGCCCCGAGCTCTCTCCGCCCTCCAGTCCCGGGTCCTCGGGGCCACTCTTAGGTGTCCAGTCCCCCTTCGGGGTTCCCTGTTACCCGGGGGTATCTCTCGGGGTGCCCGGTCTCTCCTGGGGGTCCTCAGTCCCACTTGGGTCTCCCTGGTCCCACCCAGGGGCCACCCTTAGGTCTCCAATCCCTCCTTGAGGTCCCTGGTCACAGCTGGAGGCCATCCTTGAGGTCCCCAATCCCACCTGGGGGTCCCTGATTCCACCCAGAGGCCACCTTTAGGTCTCCAGTCCCTCCTCGGGGTCCCTTGTCCCACCCAGGGAACACCTTTAGGTCCCTTGTCGCACTTGAGGGTCCTTGGTCACACCCAGGGGACACCCTTCATGTTCCCAGTCCCACTTGGGCATCCCTCGTCCCACCCAGAGGCCACCTTTGGGTCCCCGGTCCCTCCTTGGGATCCCTGCTCTCACCTGGGAGCCACCCTTTTGGTCGCCAGTCCCACCTGGGGGTCACCCCTAAGTTCTCAGTCCCTCCTCGGGATCCCTGGTGTGACCAGGAGCAGCTCTTGGGGGTCCCCAATCGCTCCTGGGGACCACCCTGGGCTCCCCAGTCTCACTCCCCCCCCCCGACCCCCGGCAGGATGCGGAGGTGGTGCGCACCCGGGACCCCCAGCGCCTGGCCCAGTGCGACGTGGTGGTGGATGTAGGGGGCGAGTACGACCCCGAGCGACACCGCTATGACCATCACCAGAGGTGAGGCCCTCCCCTGCTGGACGCCGGGGTCCCCTGGATGTCGGGGGTCCCTCGGGGCTGACCCCGTGGCCTCGCAGGTCCTTCACGCAGTCCATGCGGAGCCTCCGGCCTGACAAGCCCTGGACCACGAAGCTGAGCAGCGCCGGGTTGGTCTATTGCCATTTCGGCTCCCAAATCCTCGCCAGGCTCCTGGGGCAGCCGGAGGATGGCCCCGTCGTGACAGCGCTCTACGATAAGGTACCGGGGGAACCGCAAGGGTCCTGGGGGGCTCTAAGCCTGCCAGTGCCCCCAGATTTCATAGAGTCATAAAATGTTTAGGTTGAAAAGGACATTTAAAGGCTGTCTTATTCCACCCCCTGCCCTGGGCAGGGACACCTCCCCCAGCCCAGGTTGCTCCAAGCCCCGTCCAACCTGGCCTTGAACCCCTCCAGGGATGGGGCAGCCACAGCTTCTCTGGGCAACCTGGGCCAGGGGCTCACCACCCTCACAGCCAAGAATTCCTTCCTCACATCCCATCTAAATCTCCCTCTTCCAGTGTAAAACCCTTCCCCCTCGTCCCATGGCTCCCCTCCCTGCTCCAGAGTCCCTCCCCAGCTTTCCCGGAGCCCCTTGAGGGACTGGAAGGGGCTGGAAGGTCTCCGCGGAGCCTTCTCT
>CM018099.1:991401-1138507 GCA_008658365.1 Alca torda | reverse complement strand
GCTCCCAGTATGGCTGTGATTCTGTCCCCCACTGCTTCCAGGCTGTCCCCAGTGCTCCCAGTATGGCTGTGATTCTGTCCCCAGCGCTTCCAGTCTGTCCCCAGTGCTCCCAGTCCAGGTGTGATTCTGTCCCCAGCGCTTCCAGTCCGACCCCAGTGCTCCCAGTCCAGGTGTGATTCTGTCCCCAGCGCTTCCAGTCCGACCCCAGTGCTCCCAGTCCAGGTGTGATTCTGTCCCCACTGCTTCCAGGCTGTCCCCAGTGCTCCCAGTATGGCTGTGATTCTGTCCCCACTGCTTCCAGGCTGTCCCCAGTGCTCCCAGTATGGCTGTGATTCTGTCCCCACTGCTTCCAGGCTGTCCCCAGTGCTCCCAGTAAGGCTGTGATTCTGTCCCCACTGCTTCCAGGCTGTCCCCAGTGCTCCCAGTATGGCTGTGATTCTGTCCCCACTGCTTCCAGGCTGTCCCCAGTGCTCCCAGTATGGCTGTGATTCTGTCCCCACTGCTTCCAGGCTGTCCCCAGTGCTCCCAGTATGGCCGTGATTCTGTCCCCAGCGCTTCCAGTCCGACCCCAGTGCTCCCAGTCCAGGTGTGATTCTGTCCCCAGTGCTTCCAGGCTGTCCCCAGTGACTCCAGTCTGTCCCCAGTGCTCCCAGTAAGGCTGTGATTCTGTCCCCACTGCTTCCAGTCCGACCCCAGTGGTCCCAGTATGGCTGTGATTCTGTCCCCACTGCTCCCAGTTTGCTTCCAGTGCTCCCAGTCTGAGTGTCCCCCTGTCCCCAGTGCTCCCAGTCTGACTCCAGTGCTCCCACTCCGAGGGTCCCTCTAACCCCACTGCCCCCCGTCTGTCCCCAGTGCTCCCAGTCTGCTCCCAGTGCGGGCGTCCATTTGTCCCCATGGCCCCTTGTCTGTCCCTGTCCCACCCTGCCCGTCCCAGCTGGTCCCAGTCTGACCATTGTCACCGCTGGCCTGTCCCCATCACTGCCTGTCCGTCCGTCCCCCTCCCCGTCTGTCCCTCCCTGTCCGTCTGTCCCATCACACCACTGCTGTCCCCACTGTCCCCTGTCCATCGGTCCCCATCTGCCCCTGTCCCACCCTGCCTGTCCCCACTGTCCCCGTCCATCCCTGTCCCACCCTGCCTGTCCCCATCGTCCGCATCCATGGACCCCTCTCCGGCCCTGTCCCACCCTGTCTGTCCCCATCGTCCCCCTGTGTCCTTGTCCCACGCTGTCTGTCCGTCCTTATCCCACCCCATCTGTCCCCACTGTCCCCGTCCATCCCTGTCCCACCCTGCCTGTCCCCATCATCCGCATCCATGGACCCCTCTCCGGCCCTGTCCCACCCTGTCTGTCCCCATCGTCCCCCTGTGTCCTTGTCCCACGCTGTCTGTCCGTCCTTATCCCACCCCATCTGTCCCCACTGTCCCCGTCCATCCCTGTCCCCCCCCATCTCTCCCCCCTGTCCCCCCTGATCAGCCCCCATTGGTCCTTGTCCAAACCTGTCCGTCCCTGTCCCACTCAGTCCATCTGTCCCTGTCCCACCCTGTCTGTCCCCATGGTCCCCATCCATCCACCCCCTCTCCATCCCTGTCCCACCTCATCTGTCCCCATCAATCCCTGTCCCCCCCGTCCGCCCCTGCCTGTCCCCACTGTCCCCATCCACTGGCCTGTGTCCATCCCCGTCCCATCCTGTCCATCTGTCCCCATCCCACCCTCCCTGTCCCCATTGTCCCCATCCAGCAACCCCGGCTGGTCCCTCTCCATCCCTGTCCCCCCCTGTCCGTCTGTCCCCGTCCCACCCTGTCCCCGTTGGCCCCATCCATTGGCCTGTGTCCATCCCTGTCCCCCCCTGTCCGTCTGTCCCCGTCCCACCCTGTCCCCATTGTCCCCATCCATTGGCCTGTGTCCATCCCTGTCCCATCCTGTCCATCTGTCCCCATCCCACCCTCCCTGTCCCCATTGTCCCCATCCATTGGCCTGTGTCCATCCCCGTCCCATCCTGTCCATCTGTCCCCATCCCACCCTCCCTGTCCCCATTGTCCCCATCCAGCAACCCCGGCTGGTCCCTCTCCATCCCTGTCCCCCCCTGTCCATCTGTCCCTGTCTCTCCCCCTTGTCCCCATCCACCCACCCCCTCTCCATCCCTGTCCCCCACCCCGTCCATCTGTCCCCATCCCACCCTGTCCCCATTGTCCCCATCCCTCCCCCCGCCCCCGCGGCAGATCCCCCTCAGCTCCGCCCCCTGGGGGGGAGTCCTCCACCTTCCCAGCATTCCCTTTGCGCGGGGGGTTGTGGGAAGCGTAGTCCGCCGGGGGGGGGAGCGGCAGCGGAAGCTGCCGCTCCCCCCCCCGGCGGACTACGCTTCCCACAACCCCCGCGGCGCCCCTCCGTTTCCCATCATCCCCCGCGGCGGGGGCGGGAGGGGCGCGTAGCGGGCGCCCCCTGGCGGCGCGGGCGGAGGGACGGAGCGCGGCGGGGATGAGCGAGGAGGGGGCGGGCGGCGGGGCCAGGCGGAGCGGCGGCTTCCCCAGGTACCGGAGACCCCCCCCCCCCCCCCCCCGCGCCTCCAACCTTTTCCCTTACCGGGATAACCCCCCCCTCCCCCCTTTACCCCCCCCTCCCAACCGGGAGACCCCCCCCCCAAACTGGGAGACCCCCCCCCCCCCCGCGCCCCATGTTGGGGCCTACTCCAGGCCTCTGGGCCTGGTCCTCTCGGTCGCCGGGGGACCGTGAGGCGGGGGGGGGGGGAGGGCTAAAGGCTTGTGCCTGTGTGGCGGTGCCACCCCTGTCCCCATGCCGTGGGAGGGGGCTCCATCCCTGTCCCCCGTGTCCCCAGGGCTCCACCCCTGTCCCCGTGTCCCCGTGGCAAGTGGCAGGGCCACCCCTGTCCCCATGCCATGGGGTGGTGCCACCCCTCTGACCCTGTCCCCGCGCTCCATGGGGGCTCCAGCCCTGTCCCCATGTCCCCACGCTGTAGTGGGGGGGGGCTCCATCCCGGTCCCTGTGTCCCCATGTCCCCACACTGTGTGGCAGTGCCACCCCTGTCCCCATGGCTTTTGGTGGTGCCACCCCTGACCCCATGCTGTGTGGTGGCTCCATCCCTGTCCCCACCCCTGTCCCCGTGTCCCCATGGCATGTGGTGGTGCCGCCCCTGTCCCAATGTCCCCATGGCATGTGGTGGTGCCACCCCTGTCCCTGTGTCTCCGTGTCCCCCTGCTACATGGCAGTGCCACCCCTGTCCCCGTGCTGTGTGGTGGCTCCATCCCTGTCCCCACCCCTGTCCCCGTGTCCCCATGGCATGTGGCAGTGCCACCCTTGTCCCCATGTCCCCGTACTGTGTGACGGTGCCACCCCTGTCCCTGTGTCTCTGTGTCCCCCTGCTACATGGCAGTGCCACCCCTGTCCCCGTGCTGTGTGGTGGCTCCATCCCTGTCCCCACCCCTGTCCCCATGTCCCCATGGCATGTGGCGGTGCCACCCTTGTCCCCATGTCCCCGTACTGTGTGGCATTGCCATCCCTGTCCCCATGTCCCCACGCTGGGTGGGGGCTCCATTCCTGTCCCTGTGTCCCCATGGCATGTGGCAGTGCCACCCCATGTCCCCATACTATGTGGCAGTGCCACACCTGTCCCCGTGTCCCCATAGTGTGTGGTGGCTCCATCCCTGTCCCCACACCTGTCCCCGTGTCCCCATAGTGTGTGGTGGCTCCATCCCTGTCCCCACACCTGTCCCCGTGTCCCCATAGTGTGTGGTGGCTCCATCCCTGTCCCCACACCTGTCCCTGTGTCCCCATAGTGTGTGGTGGCTCCATCCCTGTCCCCACACCTGTCCCTGTGTCCCCATAGTGTGTGGTGGCTCCATCCCTGTCCCCACCCCTGTCCCCGTGTCCCCATAGTGTGTGGTGGCTCCATCCCTGTCCCCATACCATATGGTGGTGCCACCCCTGTCCCCATGTCCCCATGCCAAGTGCTAGTGCCACCCCTTTCCCCATATCCCAATGCTCCCAGGTGACGCCGCCCCTGTCCCCACGTCCCCATGCCCCGTGGCCGTGCCAGCCTCTCCCACCACCCCGCTCCCCCCCAATCCATCCCCCCACCGGTCCCCTCTGCCCCCTGCTTGGGCTGGTGACAGCCCTGTCCCCATGTCCCCATGCCAAGTGCTAGTGCCACCCCTTTCCCCATATCCCAATGCTCCCAGGTGACGCCGCCCCTGTCCCCACATCCCCACGCCCCGTGGCCGTGCCAGCCTCTCCCACCACCCCGCTCCCCCCAAATCCGTCCCCCCACCGGTCCCCTCTGCCCCCTGCTCGGGCTGGTGACAGCCCTGTCCCCATGTCAAGTGGTGGCTCCACCCCTGTCCCCATATCCCCGTGTTCTGAGGCGATGCCACCCCTGTCCCCACGTCCCCACGCCCCGTGGCCATGCCAGCCTCTCCCACCACCCCGCTGCCCCCAAATCCGTCCCCCCACCGGTCCCCTCTGACCCCTGCTCGGGCTGGTGACAGCCCTGTCCCCAGCCTGGAGCAGATGCTGGCCGCCAACCCCGGGAAGACGCCCATCAGCCTGCTGCAGGAATATGGCACTCGCATAGGCAAGACCCCCGGCTACGACCTCCTGAAGGCCGAGGGACAAGCCCACCAGCCCAACTTCACCTTCCGTGTCACCGTTGGGGACATCAGCTGCACCGGTGGGTCCCTGACACCCTCTACTTCCAGGCTGTCCCCTCCCTCACCCTCCCCGGCGCGGGGGGGTGAGGGAGGGGACAGCCTGGAGAGGGTGACGTAGGGTGGATCTCACCTGCCTGGGATGCAGGGGGGGGTCTTTGGGGACAGTGAGGACACGGGGATTGTCCCCAGGGTGGTGGGGATGTGCTGGGTGGTCCCTAAAAAAGTAGGTTGTGGCGGGGGAAATCCCCTGGGAACCCTAAAAAGTGGGTGCTGGGGGGGGGGAGCGCCTGGGACTCTGGTGCTTGGGACACTCGGGGATCCCTTGGGACCCCAAAAAAGTGGGTGCTGGGGGGGGGGGAGCGCCTGGGATTCCGATGCCGGGGGATCCCCTGAGACCCCCAAAAAGTGGGTGCTGGAGAGAATTGCCTGGGACTCTGATGCCTGGGACACTCAGGGATCCCTTGGGATCCCCAAAAAGTGGGTGCTGGGGGGGATCGCCTGGGACTCTGGTGCCTGGGACACTCAGGGATCCCTTGGGATCCCAAAAAAGTGGGTGCTGGGGGGATCGCCTGGGACTCTGGTGCCTGGGACACTCAGAGATCCCTTGGGATCCCCAAGAAGTGGGTGCTGGGGGGGATCGCCTGGGACTCTGGTGCCTGGGACACTCAGAGATCCCTTGGGATCCCCAAGAAGTGGGTGCTGGGGGGGATCACCTGGGACTCTGGTGCCTGGGACACTCAGGGATCCCTTGGGATCCCAAAAAGTGGGTGCTGGGGGGGATCGCCTGGGACTCTGGTGCCTGGGACACTCAGGGATCCCTTGGGATCCCAAAAAGTGGGTGCTGGGGGGGATCGCCTGGGACTCTGGTGCCTGGGACACTCAGGGATCCCTTGGGATCCCAAAAAAGTGGGTGCTGGGGGGGATCGCCCACCCACCCCCTGATGCTTGGGATGCCCAGGGATCCCCTGGAACCCCAAAAAGTGGGTTGTGGTGGGGGATCACCTGGAATCCTGATGAACACTCAGGGATCCTTTGGGACCCCCCCCAAAAAATGCGTCCGGGGGGGGGAATGACCTGGAATCCCCAATGCCTGGGACACTGGGGGACCCCCCCGGCACCCCACTGCCCGGGTTATGTCAGAGGGACCCCCCCAGGACCCCGACACCAGGGCTGTGGCAGCCCAAACCACAGCCTGTGGGTCTGCCAGGGGTCTGGGGCTGGGGGGGTGAGGGGGGGGGGCAGGTGTGTCCCCCCCCCCGGCCCCCAGCTCAGCCGGTGTCTCCCCCAGGGCAGGGGCCCAGCAAGAAGGCGGCGAAGCACAAAGCGGCGGAGGTGGCCCTGAAGCTGCTCAAAGGGGGGGACATGCTGGAGCCCACCACCCCCGAGGAGCCCAGGTGAGGGGGGGACGGGGTCCCCGGGGTGCAGGGGGGGGGTCAGGGTGGGGTTGGAGGGAGCTGGGGGGGGGGCACGGGGGGTGCTGGATACACAGGGGTGGGTGCTGAGTGTGTCCAGGAGGTGCTGGGGGGAGTTTGGGGTGCGCTGGGGGGGCCGGCAGGTGGTTTGGGGATACCCAGGGGTGCAGGGCACCCAGGCCTGGGGGGTTCAGGGGGGGTCTGCGGGGGGTTGAGGGCACCCAGGGGAGTTTGGGGGTAGCCAGGATGAGTGGGGATGCTGGGGGGGGGTTGGGAATACCAGGGGGTCCCAAGGGAATTGGGGGTGCCTGGGGGGGTTGGGAATACCAGGGGGTGTGCGGGTCCCAAGGAAACTGGGGGGGGGGAATACCAGGGGTCTGGGGGTCCCAGGGGAATTGGGGGGATCTGGGGGGGGGTTGGGAATACCAGGGGGTTCCAAGGGAATTGGGGGGGGGTGGGAATACTGGGGGGTCTGGTGGTCCCAGGGGAATTGGGGGGGATGGGAATACCGGGGGTCTGGGGGTCACAAGGAAATTGGGGGGGGGGAATACCAGGGATCTGGGGGTCCCAAGGGAATTTGGGGTGCCTGGTGGGGTTGGGAATACCAGGGATCTGGGGGTCCCAAAGGAATTGGGGGTACCTCGGTGGGGGGGGGGGCAGGAATACCAGGGGGTCTGGGGGTCCGAGAGGAATTGGGGGGGGTGGGAATACGAGGGGTAACGGGGTCCCAAGGGAATTACGGGGATCTGGGGGGGTTGGGAATACCAGGGGGTCTGGGGGTCCCGAGGGAATTGGGGGTGCCTGGGGGGGGGGGGGTTGGGAATACCAGGGGGTCTGGGGGGTCCCAAGGGAATTGGGGGTGGTGGGAATACGAGGGGTAAGGGGGTCCCAAGGGAATTGGGGGGATCTGGGGGGGTTGGGAATACCAGGGGGTCTGGGGGTCCCAGCGGAATTGGGGGTGCCAGGGGGGTTGGGAACACCGGGGGTCTGGGGGTCCCAGGGGAATTGTGGGGATCTGGGGGGGTTGGGAATACCGGGGGTCTGGGGGTCCCAGGGGAATTGTGGGGATCTGGGGGGGTTGGGAATACCAGGGGGTCTGGGGGTCCCAAGGGAATTGGGGGGGGTTTGGGAATACCGGGGGTCTGGGGGTCCCAGGGGAATTGGGGGTGCCTGGCAGGATTTGGGGGGTCTGGGGGTGCCTGGGTGGGGGGGGGGGTCAGGGATGGAGGTTCCGGGGGGGGGGGCCGGCTCGGGCATTAACATCTCACCTTTTATCCCCAAGCTCTCCTTTCCCCCCAGAGCCCCCGGCTGAGCTCAGCCCCCCGGCCGCCCCCCCGGCCCCCGCCGTGCCCCCACCCTCGCCCAGGTAACGGGGTGGGGGGCACCCAGGGGCTGGGGCTGGGGGGGGGGAGGGGGCACGATCCCCCCCCAAACCCCCGGCTCCTGGCACCCCATTACACTTCCCTGCCCCCCCCCCCTCAACCCAGGGGTCCTGCCGTGGCGCCCCCCCCCCCCCCCGCCATCGCCGTGCCCCCCCCCCTCATGCCGTGCCCGTCTGCCCCACACAGGGGCACCCCCCTGGAGATGAAGACGCCCGTGTCCCCCCCCCAGTCGGAGTGTAACCCCGTGGGGGCTCTGCAGGTGGGTGACACCGAGGGCTGGGACACATGGGGACATGTCCGTGTCCCCCCCCCCGTCCCCCCCGGCTCAGAGGCTGTCCCTGTTTTGGGGGGGGGAGGCCACTTTGGGGGTGACTTTCCCCCTTTTGGGGACAATTATCCCCATTGCGGGGACATCGGACCCATTTCAGGGATGATTATCCCCGTTTGGGGAGAGGGTTATCCCTGTTTTGGGGGTATTTATCCCCATTTTGGGGACGGTTATCCCTGTTTTGGGGACAGTTATCCATCTTTTGGGATGTTTATCGCCATTTTGAGGATATTTATTCCCATTTTGGGGACGGTTATCCCCATCTTGGGGATATTTATCCCCATTTTGCGGATGCTTATCCCTGTTTTGGGGACAGTTATCCCTATTTGGGGGACAGCTATCCCTATTTCAGGATGTTTATCCCCATTTTGGGGACGGTTATCCCTGTTTTGGGGACGGTTATCCCTGTCTTGGGGACAGTTATCCCTATTTCGGGGTGTTTATCCCCATTTTGGGGATATTTATTCCCATTTTGGGGGTGGTTATCCCTGTTTTGGGGACAGCGGACCCGTTTTGGGGAAAATTATCCCCATTTTGGGGATAGTTATCCCCATTCGGGGGACAGCTATCCCTATTTCAGGGTGTTTATCCCCATTTTGGGGACAGTTATCTCCGTTTTGGGGTCAGTTATCCCTATTTCGGGGATGTTTATCCCCATTTTGGGGATATTTATTCCCATTTGGGGGATGGTTGTCCCCATTTTGAGGATATTTATCTCCATTTTGCGGAGAGTTGTCCCTGTTTTGGGGACAGTTATCCCTATTTCAGGATGTTTATCCCCGTTTTGGGGACAGTTATCCCTATTTCGGGGATGTTTATCCCCATTTTGGGGATATTTATTCCCGTTTTGGGGATGGTTATCCCTGTTTTGGGGACAGTGGACCCATTTTGAGGACAGTTGTCCCTGTTTTGGGGACAGTTATCCCTATTTCAGGATGTTTATCCCCGTTTTGGGGACAGTTATCCCGTTTTGGGGACAGTTATCCCCATTTTGGGGAAAATTATCCTCATTTTGGGGATATTTATCCCCATTTTGTGGACGGTTATCCCCGTTTTGGGGACAGTTATCCCTATTTCAGGATGTTTATCCCCATTTGGGGGACGGTTATCCCATTTTGGAGACAGTTATCCCCACTTTGGGCATAGTTATCCCCATTTTGGGGACAGTTATCCCTTTTTTGGGGACAGTTATTCCCATTTGGGGCATATTTATCCCCACTTTGGGCATAGTTATCCCCATTTTGGGGACAGTTATCCCTTTTTTGGGGACAGTTATCCCCATTTGGGGCATACTTATCCCCATTTTGCGGACAGTTATCCCTTTTTTAGGAACAGTTATCCCTTTTTTGGGGATATTTATCCTCATTTTGGGGCTGGCCCTGCCCATTTGGGGGCCTGCGGTGCCCGTTTCGGGCCTGGCAGCTCCTTTCCGGGGGCAGCTCTCCCTATTTTGGGGGGTGCCCGTGGCCCTGCCCTGCCCGGACCCCCCCCATTTTTATGTGTCCCCCCCCCTCAGGAGCTGGTGGTGCAGAAGGGCTGGCGCCTGCCCGAGTACACGGTGACGCAGGAGTCGGGGCCGGCGCATCGCAAGGAGTTCACCATGACGTGCCGCGTGGAACGCTTCGTGGAGATCGGTACGGGGCCGGGGGGGGCACAAAGTGAGCGGAGTTGGGGTGGGGGGGACACACACGGCAGGGTGCCAGGCTCACCTCGGCGTCCCTTGCCCCCTCCCGGCGTCCCTTGCCCCCTCCCGGCAGGCAGCGGCACCTCCAAGAAGCTGGCGAAGCGCAACGCGGCCGCCAAGATGCTGGTGCGGATCCACAACGTCCCCATGGAGCCGCGGGAGGGCAGCGAGGCCGAGGTGGAGGAGGACCAGTTCTCCATGGTACCCCCCCGGGGGGGGAACGGGGGGGACACGGGCACCCCGAGGGGTTAATGGGGGGGACACGGGCACCCCGAGGGGGTAAGTGGGGGGCACCTGGGCACCCCAAGGGGTTAATGGGGGGGACACGGGCACCCTGAGGGGGTAAGTGGGGGGCACATGGGCACCCCAAGGGGTTAATGGGGGGGACACGGGCACCCTGAGGGGGTAAGTGGGGGGCACATGGGCACCCCAAGGGGTTAACTGGGGGGACACGGGCACCCCGAGGGGGTAACGGGGGGGGACATGGGCACCCCAAGTGGTTAATGGGGGGGACACGGGCACCCCGAGGGGGTAACAGGGAGACATGGGCACCCCAAGGGGTTAATGGGGGGGACACGGGCACCCCGAGGGGGTAACAGGGAGACATGGGCACCCCAAGGGGTTAATGGGGGGGACACGGGCACCCCGAGGAGGTAACAGGGAGACATGGGCACCCCAAGGGCTTAACGGGGGGGACACGGGCACCCCGAGGGGGTAACGGGGGGGACACGGGCACCCCAAGTGGTTAATGAGGGGGACACGGGCACCCTGAGGGGGTAACGGGGGGGACACGGGCACCCCGAGGGGTTAATGGGGGGGACACGGGCACCCCGAGGGGGTAACGGGGGGGGACATGGGCACCCCAAGGGGTTAACTGGGGGGACACGGGCACCCCGAGGGGGTAACGGGGGGGGACCTGGGCACCCCAAGGGGTTAACTGGGGGGACACGGGCACCCCGAGGGGGTAAGTGGGGGGCACATGGGCACCCCAAGGGGTTAACTGGGGGGACACGGGCACCCTGAGGGGGTAACGGGGGGGGACATGGGCACCCCAAGGGGTTAACTGGGGGGACACGGGCACCCCGTGGCCACCCTGAGGGGCTGACGGGGGAGATATGGGCACCCCAATGGGTTAATGGGGGGGGACATGGGCACCCCATGGCCACCCTGAGAGGCTGATGGGGGGGGACACGGGCACCCCAAGGGGGTTAATGGGGGGGACACGGGCACCCCGAGGGGGTAACAGGGAGACATGGGCACCCCAAGGGCTTAACGGGGGGGACACGGGCACCCCAAGTGGTTAACGGGGGGGACACGGGCACCCTGAGGGGGTAACGGGGGGGCACACAGGCACCCCAAGTGGTTAATGGGGGGGACACAGGCACCCCGAGGGGGTAACAGGGAGACATGGGCACCCCAAGGGCTTAACGGGGGGGACATGGGCACCCTGAGGCCATCCTGAGGGGCTGACGGGGGGGACATAGGCACCCCAAGGGGTTAATGGGGGGGACACGGGCACCCTGAGGGGGTAACGGGGGGGCACACAGGCACCCCAAGTGGTTAATGGGGGGGACACGGGCACCCTGTGGCCACCCTGAGAGGCTGATGGGGGGGGACACGGGCACCCCAAGGGGGTTAATGGGGGGAACACGGGCACCCCGAGGCCACCCTGAGGGCTAACGGAGGGGTCACAGTCACCCCAAGGGGTTAATGGGGGGGGGGACACAGGCACCCTGAGGCCATCCTGAGAGGCTGACGGGGGGGACACAGGCACCCCAAGGGGTTAACTGGGGGGGCATGGGCACCCCATGGCCACCCTGAGGGGCTGATGGGGGGGACACATGCACCCCAGTGGGTTAATGGGGGGGGACATGGGCACCCTGAGGGGTTAATGGGGGGGCATGGGCACCCCATGGCCACCCTGAGGGCTAACGGGGGACACCAGCACCCCGAAGCCACTCGAAGAGGTTAATGGAGGGCACCCATGGGCACCCCGAGGCCACCCTGAGGGGTTAATGGGGGACACGGGCACCTCCGTACCCCCTATTCCAGGGCTTATGGCCCCCCAGTGATTGAAGTTGGGGGGCAGTAGGGCAGGGGGACACCCCAGGGACCCCCACGTCCTCCCTGGGTGGGGGGGCCCTCTGGATTTAGGGTCCTTGGGTGGGTGCGTGTTGTCCCCACGGGAGGTCCCTGAAACAGGGGGGTCCTGCAGTCCCCAAGCCCCCATGTCCCCTGGGGTACCCTGTGGGGGGTCCCAACAGCCCCCACATTCCTGGTGTGGCCCCCAAGTCCCCAGGTGTCCCCATACAGGGGTCCTGGCGGTGCCCGAGCCGCTGTGGCCCCAGGGTGTCCCCACGTAGGGTCCTTCTGGTTCCTGAGCCCCTGTCCCTCAAGGGTGTCCCCGCACGGGGGGTCCCGGTGGTCCCCGAGCCCCCATGGGTGTCCCCATCTGGGGGTCCCCTCAGTTCCTGAGCCCCTGCGTCCCCACGGGGGGGGGAGGTTCAGAGGGTCCCTGAGCCCCCATGGGTGTCCCCAGGTGGGGGTCCCCTCAGTTCCTGAGCCCCTGCGTCCCCACGGGGGGGGGGGGGTTCAGAGGGTCCCCGAGCCCCCATGGGTGTCCCCATCTGGGGGTCCCCTCAGTTCCTGAGCCCCTGCGTCCCCACGGGGGGGGGGGGTTCAGAGCGTCCCTGAGCCCCCGTGTCCCTTGGGTGTCCCTGCGTGGGACTCCGGGTGGTCCCTGAGCCCCCATATCCCCATGTGGGGAACCCCGTATCCCCACGGAGGAGGGGGGGGTCCGGATGGTCCCCATGGGGGGGGTCGGGGTGGTCCCCGCGGGGGTTGGGGACGGTCCCCGAGCGCCCTGTCCCCGCAGGCGGGCCCCAGGCTGGAGGGGCTGCGTGGCCGAGCCCCCGGCTGCACCTGGGACTCCCTGCGCAACTCGGCGGGCGAGAAGATGGTGCAGCTGCGGAGTCACCCGCTGGCACCCATGGGCGCGGGGGCCTGCGCCCTCCTGCAGGAGCTCTCCGAGGAGCAGAGCTTCGCCATCAGCTACCTCGACATCGGTGAGTGTGTGTCGTCCCCCCCCACGGAGCACCCCCGCAGCCCCATGGCTGCCCCAGCCCCGGGCTCGGGGGTGGGTTGGGGGGGTTGGGGGGGGTCCTGGGTGACGGTGGCCTGTCCCCGTGTCCCACCCCCCCCCCCAACCCCGCGCTGTCCCCAGATGCGTTGAGCCTCAGCGGGCTGCACCAGTGCCTGGTGGAGCTGTCGACGCAGCCGGCCACCGTCTGCCACGGCGCGGCCCCCTCCCGCGACGGCGCCCGCTCCCAGGCCGCCCGCAACGCCCTCCAGTACCTCCGCATCATGGCGGGGGGCAAGTGACCCCCCCCCCCCACCCCCTCCACACCCACCCACCCGGACGGACCCACGGACGCGCCGACAGACCCACAGACGGACCCTTGGACTCCCCCACCCAACACACGGACCTCGGCGGGGGCTGGGGGGAGACACCTGCACCCACTGGTGGGCACCCGGCCCCCACCCCACGGACACTCAGCTGGACACCCGGCCCCACTGACGCACCCTGTGGGCCCCGGACCTGCTGACAGACGGACGGACGGACACGTGGCCCCCCCCAGAGACGGAGCCCGGACAGACCTCAGGGCCTGGGGGTACCCTCCGTCATGGCCCCCACCCGGGGCGAGGAGGGTCCCCAGGCGCCAACCAGCCCCTGGGAATAAAGCTGGGGGGGGTTTGTAAACTCCCGGCGTCGGTGTGCTTTTGGGGGGAGGCCGGGGGGGGCAGTTGTGGGGCAGGAAGGGGGCAGGTGTCCCCTCTGTGTCCCCAAGGGACGAAACCAGAGCCAGCGTCTGGGGGTGAGTGGCACCGGTTTATTGGGTGACGGACGGGCTCGGGGACGGCTCCGCAGACCGATGGCTCCGGGGACGGATGGACGGACGGAGGGACGGAGGGACGGACGCTCAGCGGCGGCGGCCGAAGCGCTGCGGCGTCGCCATGGTCCAGAACGGGGCGGCCGGAGGGTCCCAGCTGCGGGGGCTGAGCCGGGCCTGGGACCCCCCCTGCGGCCCCCGCCCCAACCTGCTGCGGGGACACCGGCACCGCTGACACCCCCCGGCCGGGACGGACGGACGGGGATGGATGGATGGACAAGGATGCACAGACACGGATGGATGGGGACAGCTGGGGACAGAGGGACAAAAGGGGATGCAGAGGGACAGAAGGGGACAGGGACGGGGGATCCGGAGGGACAGGAGAGGATGGACAAATGGACAGGGACAGGCACGACGGGGACAGACAGACGCGGGCGAGTGAGGACAGACGGAAGGGGACAGTGGGACAGAGGGAGGGATGGGAATGGACTGAGGGACATGGACAGACACGGGACGTGTGGGGACAGATGGGACACTAACGGGGACAGACGGACACCAATGGGGACACCCATCCGGGCACTGGCCAGGCCACCCACTCGTCCCCTTTCGTTGCCCCCAAACCCCCGGGTCCTTCCCTGCCTTTGGGTGCCCCTCGTGTCCCCAAACACCCGGCTCCTTCCCCACCCGCCGGTGTCCCCGAACACCCGGGTCCCTCCCCGGCCCCGACGGCCCCGGTGTCCCCAGGGCCCCCCCGGTGCCCCCCGGCCCCGCTCACCTCTGCGGCTGGAGGGGGGACCCGGGGCCTCGGCGCTGCAGGGACCGGAGCAGCGCGCCCAGGGCGGCGGCGGCGGCCTGTGGAAGGGTCGGACGGGTTGGGGGGGGTCACGGCAGCCCCGGGCCCGGGGGGCGCCCTCCAACCACCCCCCAACCCCGAGAAGCCCCCTCCGGCCCCAGCGCATCCCGCCCCGACGGCGCGGAGCGGGGCTCACCGGGGCCGGGCCGGGGTCGGAGCCGGTACCGGGGGCTCCGGGGCAGCAGCGGGCGGAGCGGAGGGTCCCGGCCAGCGCCAGCAGCAGCAGCAGCAGCCGTCGCCCCGCCATCGCCCCCGCCATCGCCCCCGCCGCCGCCGCCGCCGCCTCTTATAGCGGGGCCGGGCCGGGCCGGGCCGCCGGGGGGGTCCCGGGGGAGCGGGAGATGGGGGGGATCGATCCCGGCCCCGCCGCCGCCGCTAATTAAACCCATTTACCAGCCGCGACAGCCGCCGCCGGGGACGGACGGACGGGATGGATGGACGGGGGCGGCACTTCCCCCCCCCGCCCCCCCGCTCCGCCCGGGACCCTCAACCGGCACCACCGGGGCCGCCCGCCCCGTCGGGACCGGCCCCCCCGGCCCGTTCCCGGGACCCCCCAAACCCCCCAAGCCGGAGCGGGACTCCCCGGAACCGGAGCCCGGCCTCGCCCCATCCCGGACCGGGACCCCTCCAGTGCACTGACCGCCCCCCCCCCCCCCCCCGATAACCGTTCCCCAGGACCCCCTCCGCGTCCCTCCGTTCCCGGGATCCCCCCCCGGGACCCCCCGTCCCGCCCCGTGGTCGCTCCGCCGCGGCTCGTTGTCGCCACCCGGTGGCCGCGTCGCGCTCCTGCAGCCCCGACGGGGCGGCGCCGGCTCCGCCGCTCCCCGAGACCCCCCCCCCCCGGGGGTTTCACCCGCTCCCTCCCACCCAAACCCAGCTGAAATCGCCCCAAACGCGCAGCCCGAGGGGGTCCCGGGCCCCTGCGGCGGCCCCGTGCCGTGTCCCCCCCCCCCCGAAGCTGGCTCACCTGCAGTGTCACCCCGGCGGGTGACAGCCCCGCGCTGTCCCCGGGCAGGTCTGATGGCTGCATGGTGTCACCCAGGCGGGTGACAGCCTCGCGGTGTCCCCAGGTAGGGCTGATGGCTGGGCAGTGCCACCCCAGTGGGTGACAGCCCCATGGTGTCCCCAGGCACCTCTGATGGCCGGATGGTGCCACCCTGGTGGGTGACAGCCACACAATGTCCCGATCCATCTCTGATGGCCGGACGGTGTCACCCAGGTGGGTGACAGCCACATAGTGTCCCCAGGCATGTCTGATAGCCGGGCGGTGTCACCCAGGCGGGTGACAGCCCTGCGCTGTCCCCAAGTAGGTCTGATGGCCGGACGGTGTCACCCAGGTGGGTGACAGCCACACAACGTCCCCAGCCAGTTCTGATGGCCGGACGGTGCCACCCTGGTGGGTGACAGCCCCATGGTGTCCCCAGGCACGTCTGATGGCCGGATGGCATCACCCCGGTGGGTGACAGCCACACAATGTCCCCAGCCATCTCTGATGGCCGCCGGTGCCACCCCAGTGGGTGACAGCCCCGCGGTGTCCCCAGCCAGCTCTGATGGCATCTGGTGTCCCCCAGACGCTGGCTGAGGGTTGTCCCCCCACAGCCTTGTCCCCTCCCCACCCCCCCCTCCCGCCCAGTGACAACCACACCGTGTCCCCCGGGCGGGTGACGGCCACGGGTGTCCCCAGGACGGGTGACCCCGGGGTTGTCCCCAGTGCGCGGGGACCCGGCGAAGCAGAGGGCGGCAGCCACCAGCTCCTGGGTAATATTTTAATGTGATATTTGCAGCATAAATAAAAGGCACGTTACACCGTTACATGGTTGGTACGACGCGGCCGGGGGGGGGGTGGGTGGGATGTGCGTCCCCGTCCCCCCCCCCCCCGCCCCCCAACCTCCGCGTCCCCCCCTCTCCCCCCGCGTCCCCGGGCCCCCGCGGGGACTGTGAGGACCCGCTCACAGGAGCCCGTGGGGACGGGGGGGTCCCTCGGGGCCCGGGGGGGCCGCGGGGAGGGGGGTGGGGGGGGACCATTTGGTTGCGCAGGGAGCTGCGCCCCCGTTGCGAGCGGCTATAGGGCTATATAGGGCTGCATATACGCATAATATGTACGTCTTATAGATACTACACCCGCGTGCTTACGCTTTTCGGGGGCCGGGGGGGGGGTGTGTTTCCTTTTTCTTGGCTTTTTCCATTATTGATCGTCAAAGCAGCTGGGGGGGGGGACGGGATGGCACAGTGGGGACACCCGGGACCCTCCTCTGGGGTCCCTCGGTCACCTCCGGGGTTGGCGGGCGCTGCCGGAACCCGTCTGGGCCCCGAAGCGGGGGCAAACCACACAGAAACGGGGCCGCGAGGCCAAAAATGACCATTTTCCCGGCTGAGCCATCGAAATGCGGAACCAAGGAGGCGGTCTGGGGGGGGGCAGGGGGGGGAAGGTGGCACCGAACCCCCGAATCCCCCCCCCCCCCAAATCCCGAGGGATTTGGAGGCGGTGAGACCTTCATCTCCGGTGGAGGGAGAGGAGGGAGCTCCCCCCGCCGCCACGAGCCCTCCCGGGGTTCGGCATCGAGCTGCACCCCCCCCGCCCCCCCCGGGGGGTGTTTTTCAGCCATTTCATTCTATTTGACATTATAGCGAAGACGGAGCCATAAAATCCCCGACCCCCCCCCCCCCCCCGCCAGCCCCCATCAGCCGCTGGAACCGTCCGGGCTCCCCCCGGCCCCATCACACCCAAAACGCGACATTTAAACCCCAACGGGGGGGGTTTCGGGGAGCCTGAATATCGCTGCCCCCCCCCCCCCAACATCTATCAGGGCAGGAGGGGGGAAGGGGACCCCACGAGGGTCCCGACGCGGAGACGGGCATCGGGGGAAACCACCGGAATTAAAAAGTTTGGGTTAAGGCACCGCGGCCGAGGAAAGTGCAGGTGCCCGGGAGCTGCCGGCCCGCGGGAGCCTCGGAAAAATTAGGAGAAAAATCACCCTGGAGCAGAAATCCGGGTTTTTTTGCCCCAACCCAAAGCTTTTCTACGATTAGAACCATCCCACCATTCTCCAAGCAGGAGCTGCGCCGGCGCGGGACGCAGAAAAGGCCACCTTCAACCCCGCGCGGCCTCACGGGGGAACCTCGTGTCACCCATTTGCCACAAAGTCCAGTTTTCCCCACCAAAACCAGTCCCCCCAGCGCCCACCGAGCCCCAAGCCCGGCCGCACCGGCCCAGGGACCCAACCGGCCCCGGGGGGGGGGCCACGGAGACGCCGTGGGGCCGGAGCCCGGCAGCAATTCGGCTCCCGGGAGCGGTTTGAGATGCTCGAGGTGGGTTTTTTTCCAGCCCTGGGAGCCCAAAGGCCCCCCCGGGGGCGGGAGGAGACCCCCATGGCCCCGGCCGGGACCCCCGCGGCCTGGGTGGCCCCACATGGCCCCGCGGCCGCTCCGTGGGCGCGGAAATGCTGGAAAATACACTCTCTCCGTACCCTTCTCTCCCAGGAGTCACCCCAAAAGCCAGCCCTGTCCCCCCTCCCGCTGGAAAAGTGTCACCGCGGGGGCGCCGGGACCTTCGGCTCCTTCTGCGGGTCAGGACGGGCTCCGCCGGGCGCCTTCCGTGACCCCCCCCAGGGGACAAACCTCACCCGTGTGCCCCCAAAGCGACACTGAGGGCTCGGGACCCCCACCCAGTGCGCTGGGATGGGACCGGAGAATCCCCACATTCCTCATGAAGGGGGGGTCACCGCTCACGGAGGGGGGGTGTCAGCTCAGGGTGATGCTGGGGGGGTGGTTTTTGGCTACTTTCCGCACTCTGGGATGGGGGCGAGGGGGGGGCGTCCTCCTTCGCAACCATCGCGCTGGGATGGGACCGGAGAATCCCCCCCCGTTGCTCATGGAGGGGGGGGTCACTGCTCACAGAGGGGGGGTGTTAGCTCAGGGTGACGCTGGGGGGGATGTTTTTTGGCTACTTTCCTCACCCAGGGATGGGGGGGCGGGGGGGGGGGTTCCTTCACACCATCCATCTCCGGCGACAGAAACAAGGACCCAAAACCCGTCCCGGGTCCCGCTTCTGGCAGCGGCGGTGCCGGGACCGAACGTCGCCGGGGTAAAAATCGCCCGAAGTTGGGGGGGGGGGGGCGGGGGGGGACACGACACGGGAAAGCCGCCGCCCTGTCGATTTAAACCAAAAAAAAAAAGCAAAAAAGTAAAAATGAATCAAACGTGAAAGGTTGGGTCAACGCAACCCTCACGGACCGCGTTGGCGGGGGTTTGGTCAAGGCGCGCGGAGGGGAGACGGCGGCAGCGAGGGACGGGGAGAGAAACCCCCCCCCCCCTGCGTGTGTCCCCCCCCCGCCCCGTCACCTCGTCACACGACGCCCCGCGGAGCCGCGAGGGCAGGGAAAGCCCTTTTGCGGGAGGCGCGGAGACCTCGGCTCTGCCACCAACGGGGATTTTAGTCCCCAAAGGTGACGGAGAGGGGTCGGGGACGCTGCTGGGCGCCCCCCCCCCTGCGCTCCTGTCCCCCCCCTTCCAACCACCGGCGGAGCCGTGGCCGGGTGCTCGTCCCCCCTCCTCGCCCCCGGAGGGTTGGGAAGAGCGGGTTTGAATTCTTTCCCGCTCCGATTCTGTCGCTCTACGTCCCTTTTACCGCCATAAAACCGGGGCGCGGGACAGGAACTGAGGGTTCCCCAACGTCGGCGGGTGGAAGCGTCGGGTTTATTTTCGGCAGCGGCGTTTCCCGAAGTAAAAAAAAAAAAAAAAAACCAAACTTCTCTAGTCTACAAGGGAAGGGAGAAGAAAAAGCCTTTTCTGATCTCGGGGCCACGATTCCAGCAAAAAAATGCGGGAGAGAGACGCGTGTCCGCCAAGGAAGCGCAGAGCGGGACCAGGCCCTGCTGGGAGCCTCCGAGCTGCCCGAAGCGAGCAAGCGGAGAAAATCCCGCTTTCCAGGGGAAAAGCAACCGCAAGGCTTTTGCTCCGGGATTTTTCGGGGTGTATCATCTCCTCCGAAAGACCGGGTTTAGCGGCTCTGGCTCTCGCCATTCCCGTCGCAGCCGGGACCTCCGGCCGCTCCTCGCCTCCGTCTCACCCACCGCATCCCCACAAACGCAGTCGGAGCCGGCGGCGGGACGGGCCCAGAGCTCGGTTCCTCCTCTCCTCTTCCTCCCAAGGAAGGTTTTTTTTCCCAAGGAAGGTTTTTTCCTTGGCAGCCAGGTTTTTCCGCGCCGGGGCTGGGGGGGGGGGGCTGTCCCGGGAGGAGCCGGGGAGGTGCTGGCACCCAACAGCCCGCGGCCACCGAGGCGCAGGGACCCCCCCCCCCACGAAGCAAACGTGTTCCCAAACACGTTTTTGTCATTCCCGCTATTCCCAAAGAAAGAGAGAGACGCGTGGTTCAAAGCCCCCCCGAAGGAAAACTGGGCGGATTTGACGACCGGAGCAAAGCCCTTTTGGGAAAAACGGGGTGTTTTCCCACCTTTTTGGGCCACCGAAGGAACGTTTGTGCCATTCCCTGTCGCGGCTCCACAACCCGCCCCAGCGCCAGGACGGGAAGCAGAGCCGGGATGGACCTTGTACCTCCTGCAAACCCTCTGCCTTCGATCCTGCCCGCCCCCCCCTCCAAAAATAACGTCCTGACCCCCCCGCTGTGCTGAAACCCCCTTCTGTCCCCATCGCATCCCGAAATCCCCCCCACCTCCGTGTCCTCCTCGCCCAGCGGAAACACCGACCGCGTCGGGAGAGGAAGAGTCAAACGTCTCCCGACACACAGACCCTGCCGAAACGGCTTTAGGGAAATAAAAAAAGGGGGGGGGCTGGGGGGGCCCCGCGGGATCCGAACCAGCAGCACAAACCGCCGAGGGCCAAAGCCACCCCGACGGCGCTGGAGACGAGCAGGAGAAAGTGGGAGAGCGGCACCGCGTCCAGACAAACCAAACCCAGGGAACGCCGGGGCCAAGAAATGGAGGAAAAGCCGGGGGGGGGGGGCAAAAAAAAAAGGGGAAGAGGAAGAAAAACGGATCCCATCGCTAGAAAAACCAACCCGCTGAACTTCCCCGTCCCGAACAGGAGCAAGTCTCTTGCTCCGACTTCGCTTTGGGTTTTGCTGTCCCTGGAAACCTTTCCCAAGTCTGGATAAGCCAAAGAAAATCGCTTTTTGACCAACAAACTTGGCTGAAAAGTGGCGAGTGCAACCTGAGGTGGGCGAGGGCTCGGGCGAGGAGGGACCCCCCGGCGGGGGGAGGAAGACGAAGGGCTGACGCAGCTCCACGGGCTGTGCCGAGGTTCCTTCCGAGAGCCCGGCCGCACACCGGACCCCGTCCCGCTTCCAAACCACCGACTGGGCTCGCTCGCCCGGGGCCAGCGGTAGCCACGGGCAGCGCCCAGGGACACCCGCGGACGCTGCGCCCGCCCGGCGAGAAAACCGACCCCATCCCGAGCGTCCTTCAACAGCGACGCCGAGTTTTCAACCCGCCCTAGGAAACTGGAAGCTCTGGGAATCCTTCCTTTGCTCCGGCTGGGAAGCAGCGGAGGCTCCGGCAGCGAGAGCGGAAGATCATCCCGAAGAAGAGGTAAAAGACCGGGCAAATAGAAACACGACTTTTGTGCTCCCTCCCCTCGGAACAGGCAACTGATTCCTGATTTAAGGCCACCGTTATTAAGGTTATCGAGGTTATGCGTAAAGGAGACGATCCTTGAAAATGGAGGGATTTGTTGGCAAAGGTGGGAGCAGACGACGGATTCGGGGACTCCCGTTATTTCTGCCTGCTGGGATGGCTCTTCCTTCCAGCTCCCTCCCGGAGCACCTTTGCCCCGGCCCCGGCAGAGGCGGATCAAGCACCAAATTACCGTAGGGAAGACGGAGCGCAGCCCCTCCGCCGCTGGAACCGCGTCCCCTTAACGGGAGCAGCACCTCAACGCCCGCGGCTCCGGAGACCGGGAACACCTTTGTGCGTGTGTCCCCCCGGCCCAGGCCCCGCGTCCCCCCTCTCCAAACCGATTCGTGCCGAAAAAACGCTCCCATCGTGTCCAAAAAAGCGTGGCTGGCGCTGAGCGCGTGCCGAGACTGACCCCGACGCCTTTCACCTCCGAGCTCAGGGAGGTCTCTGGTGCGAAGATGCGGAATTTTCAGGGAGCGAGAGCGGAGGGGGCAGCAGATGCCGGGAAGCAGCAGCACGCCGTTAAAAATAAAATACCTCGACAGCACGACTAAATGTCACAGCCTCCCAAGAGCCGTGTTTTCCCTTTGCCGGCAGCGGAGGAGGAAGGACGGGGAGGGGGGAAAAGAGCGCGAGCGCCGCGGGGGATCCACCGAGCGTCGGAGGTTTAGTGTTAATGGGACCGATACCTGAAAGCGAACCTTTGGAGGTGCTTTTTTGAAGGGCGTTGGGCTGATTCCGCGCCTGGAGGGGCCGGTGAAGGGGAGGGTGGCGAGCGAAGGGCTCGACCCGCAGCCGTCCCGCGGGGCCGGGGCTGGGGGGGGGCAGCGCATCCGTAGGGGCAGCGTGAAAAGCGCCGTAGCTGCCCTTAACTCGCTTGAAAAGAAACAACCAACAAGAAACAACAACAACAAAACAAAACAAACAAAAAAAGAAATAAAAATCCTCGTCGGGGGGACTCGGTTGTGGCCAGTCCGTGCGGCTGCGGTGAGCTCCGTGTCACTCGCCCCCGGCGGGGACATCATCTGCCAGCAGACTGCGACTGTGGGGCCATGATGACGTGGGAGGGGACGGGCAGGCCGAGTTCTGTCCTTTGGCTGGCCATCTGGGTCAGCACCGAGGTGGCCACCGCCTCGGCCGCCGAGCGGACGCTGAGGCCGTTGGGGGAAGCGGTGACGGAGCTGTGCTGGATGACGGGAGCCGGGGAGCCGCTGGGCTCGGAGCTCTCCTTCGGGCTGTCTGCTCGGACAGGGACGGCAAACAAAAAAACAACAACAAAAAAAAAAAGACAAAAAAGACAAAAATCAGGTTAGAGAGAGTTGGCACCGGCGCCAGCGACAGGATGCTTCTGCCTCGGAGGCTGGGGGGGGGGGCAGAAATTAGTCAGGTATTTATTTAACGCTCACCCTTCCAGCCAACGCGGCCCGGAGGGGGGGAGGCTGGTCCCGAATCCTCCCCGCACCGAGCTGCGTGTCCCCCCCCCCCACCCCTCAACCTCCTCAAGCAGCTGTTTGGCAAAAGCGAGGGAGGACTGGAAATAAAATTCCCGAGAGCTGGGACGGAACGACCCGCCGTCCCCCCTCCCCGGCAGAAACGCCACCCCACCTCCCCGAGCGCAGGCCCGGCGCCGCGCCGAGGACGCCGGAGCCAGCGTAACCTTTTAAGCCTAATAAATCTCTTCCCTCATTATAACAAATGAACTTTCCTCCACGCCGTCTCCTGGCGCGGCACTCGGTTCAAGGCCATTTAGCCCAGAGACTGAATCGTTCCTTCGGAGTCCTCACCATCTGTTGGTCCGCGAAGGCACGGGGGGAGGGTTTTTTTTTTATTTTGGGGGGGGGCCATTTTTTATATAAATTACCTGGTTTGCTCTTTATTGTTCTCTAGAACATTAAAATCAATTAAGAGCCCGTCACAAACTGTTTGCGTGCTCGGTTTCTTCGGGTTAACGCCAAGCCAAGGCTGAAGGGACGGGAGGCAAACAAAGGCAAAGACCTTCCTCCGCGCTCCTTTCGGAGCGACGCGGATGGGTTTCCCGAAAGTTTGGATTCTCTCCCACCAACAGCCCCCCGCGCCCAGGGCAGAGCTTCCAACGCAGGAGGATAATTTGTGACCTATCGAACGCCAAGGCGAGAGAGCAATCAGCCCTCTCTCTTTCGGGGGCAGACACTCATTATCTGCAGATGTCAGGAGGAAATTCCCTCCCGTGCACTTGGCCAGATGAATTACGGGGAAGACGCGGTCACCTTCCTTTAAAAGAGCAAAATAACGGCGCGAGCTGGGAGACTCCTTCCACGCCGGGAGGGTAAAACCCCGACGACACCGTGGGTGGGGGTAAAACAAAAATAAAATAAAAAAAATCAGAGAAAAGGCTTACAGCCTTCCCGGGCAGGGGAAAACGTATTTTAGGGCTGTTTTTTACCAGGTGCTTGAATATTCCCATTCCCAAACGGGTTTTACCTTCCCTGGTGAAACCTTGGCTCGGGCCACGCCGCGGGCCGCGGCTGGCACAGAGGGCTCGAAGGCGGCCTCGGCGGCGAGAGAGAAGGTCGAGCAGAGCGACGGAACGGTTTTGGCATCCCCCAAAAAGGAGATTTACAAGGTGGTGCAAATAAAACCAACCCAACTGTACAGGAGGCAGCTGTAATTCCATCGAGGGGATCTGGCATTTTTGTTTAAGGACCTGCTTAGTCACAAATCTCAATAATAAAAAAGGCAGCCGGGGATGGCGGGGGGGGGGGGGCGGGCAGGGAGGGAGGCGTGAATTTCATTTTTTATTATTCGGATGCGTGATGAATTCCTGTTATTGGAGTAGCCAAGATTGCGAGGAATAATAATAGGAACCGTAAACTCGGGAAGTTAACAGGGAAAAATCATGTCGCCTCCCTGCGTTGGACGCGGAGCCGACACCTGTCTGCGAGGGCTGGGGGACAGCGAGGGCTTTCACGACCGCATTAATCAAGTCACGGTAACGAGCGAAAATAAACCGGCTGCGGCAGTTTACACGGATTTGTGCCTCGCCACACAGGCGGGGAGCGTTTCAGACACCCCGGAGACGGGAAGCAGGAAACAAAAGGGAAGGACATTGCTTTTCTCGGCTTCTCTTTTCTCCCCTTTTCCCTTTTCCCACCTCCCTCCATCCCTGCCTCTCCTCCCGTTCAATCGAAGCGACGCTAGGGGACTCCAGCATCCTCCCAAAGCCCTTGCGCGAACACCACGGCGCGGAACGGTTATCGCAGGGATGGCGTAAGAACCCAGACATAATGTTTAGCTCCCGGGTTGATTACAATGAAATAGGCAGCATCGAAAAAAGAGGGGGGAAAAAAAAAAAATAAAGAAAGAAAAGAAGATAAAAAAGAAGCTTTCTTCGTTCCAAACCCGAGCCAATTTGATGTGGATTGCGGAGAACGAGATATAGAGCCCCATGATGTCATTTATGGAGTCTGGCCTTTTCTGACTCTGCCTTTGCTTTCAGAGCAGCGATAGTTTTTTTAACTTCAAAGCGAATATTGAGCGCTTGGCGCGCGGGCTCCGCCGGATTTGACGGATCTCCGCCCAACACCCCCCACCACGGAGGGAGACTCGCCACCGCCTTGGCACCGGGGCCGCCCTCACTGCCTGCTTGTAAGATCTTTAAAAAAAAAAAAAACAGGTTAAAGGGGCAATTTGCCACGCAAATCCGCCCGTCCCGCCTGGGCGACCCTCCTCCACGCGGAGGCTGCGGCGCCCGTTATCAGCAGGAGACGCAGGACCGAGGTCCGTCCCGTCCCGCCGGGCGCGGTAGGAGGGTGACGGAGCTGAGACGAAGAGGAAGGATCCCTTCGTTTACACCTTAGGTGGATTTCATCTGCCTAGACCTAACGGGGGGAGCAGAAGTCCTCACTCACCGAGGTAGCCCTGTGTCTTCTTCTGTAGTGCAGTGACGGGACAGTCCTTGTGAGCCAGCAGGAGCTGCTTGAGCTGAGCGACTTCGTTCCTCAGTAGCGTGACTTCGTTCTGAGATTGAAAAACAAACAGTCACGGAGTCACCCGACAGCGGCCTCCGGCAACGGCGGGACCTTCATTTACGTGCCCCGCAAACTTAGCATTCGGCGTCTTCACTTGCGGCGCCTCCGGCCCCACGACACCAGACGAAGCGGCTGGGTTTGGGGAATTTCCCCGCAGCGGGACGGAGACCCCCTCACTGTGTTCATCACCTAATCCTGGGCATATGCTTCACCTGAGCCCTCCTGCTAATGCCGACTGCTCGAGTCGGACGCTCCGGCGTTCCACAGGGAATATCTGAGCCCCTCCAAGCTCTCGGTACCTCTGTGAGCTTCTTCTGTAAGCCAGGTCTACTTCCCCCAAAATTTATATGATTCCTCTACTGAAACGTCTGGAGAAACGGCCGAAACCCCGTCCATTGTATTTCAAAACTGCCCAAGGAAGCAGTTTCTGTAATTATGTTGGGGAGAAAATAAAAATTCCATGATGGGTGCTATTGAAACAAATCCCCCCGCCTGAGCCGCGAGCCAGCGGCGAAAGAAAAAGCCCAGCAGGGCCACGAGGTGGGTCTCTGCAGACCCTTCAACCCTCGGCCGACGCTGAGGGCACCGAGAAGGGGGCTAAGGGCCATGGAGGTCACGTTTGTATTTTCAGATGTGCTGTGCTTCTGGTAGGGACACAGCGGGTGCTGCCAGCGAGCCAGGGAAACCCAGTTCTCCCGAAAAATCGGTCCGGCTGCGGGGCTGCGGCTGCGGAGCCTCCCTGCTCCCGGTCCCCCGCGCAGGGAAGGGAACTGGGACGGGTCCCGCTGTCCCCGTGCCAGCAGAAAGCTCTCCCTCGAGGAGGGGAGGTTTCCACCCTGCTTCCCGGGGTCTCCGCGCTCTGCTCCCGAGGCTGGCGATGCTCCAACCGCCTCGGCGGGCAGAGGCAGAGCCCTTTGGAGGGGGACAGGGAGGGAAAGGAGAGCACCGAAGGGCTCTCCCCTCACGCTCAAAGGATCGCGACACGATGGAGAAGCAAGGGGGTGCGATCTCGGCGCAGAGGCAGCAGTCCCGCTCCGGAGAGCAGCGTCCAAAGGCACGTTGTCTCCGCAGCACAGGGAAGACAGTGGGATTGAGGGTACCCTCAGCAAGTTTGCCGACGCCACGCCAGAGGGAAGGGATGCCATCCAGAGGGAGCTGGACAGGCCGGAGAGGTGGGACCCTGTCAACCTCCTGAAGTTCAGCCAGGCCAAGTGCAAGGTCCTGCACCTGGGTCAGGGCCATCCCAGGCACAAATCCGGGCTGGGCGGAGAATGGCTGGAGAGCAGCCCTGAGGAGAGGGACTTGGGGATGCTGGTGGGTGAGAAGCTCAACATGAGCATGAAACGTGCACTCGCAGCCCAGAAACCCCCCGCAGCCTGGGCTCATCCCCAGCAGCGTGGGCAGGGGGGTGAGGGGGGGATTCTGCCCCTCTGCTCCGCTCTGTGAGACCCCCCGCAGCGCTGCCTCCAGCGCTGGGGCACCAGCAGCAGAAGGACACGGAGCTGTTGGAGCGGGGCCAGAGGAGGCCCCGGAGATGCTGGGAGGGCTGGAGCCCCTCTGCTGTGGGGACAGGCTGAGAGAGCTGGGGGGGTTCAGCCTGGAGAAGAGAAGGCTCCGCAGAGACCTTCCAGTCCCTCAAGCAGCTCCAGGAAAGCTGGGGAGGGACTCTGGATCAGGGAGGGGAGCCATGGGATGAGGGGGAAGGGTTTTACACTGGAAGAGGGAGATTTAGATGGGATGTGAGGAAGGAATTCTTGGCTGTGAGGGGGGTGAGCCCCTGGCCCAGGTTGCCCAGAGAAGCTGTGGCTGCCCCATCCCTGGAGGGGTTCAAGGCCAGGTTGGACGGGGCTTGGAGCAACCTGGGCTGGGGGAGGTGTCCCTGCCCAGGGCAGGGGGTTGGAACTAGATGATCTTTATGGTCCCTTCCCACCCGAACGATTCTATGATTCTAAGATGTTCCCTCCGGAGCGAGGGTCCCAGCGCCGGCAAAAAGGGCTGTGCCCAGGCTCCGCGTTCCATACTCACGCTCAGCTGGATGTTCTGGGTGGTGAGCTCCTCGGCTTTCTTCTCCAAGGAAGACACCCAGAGCTTGCGTTTCTGACGGCAGCGGGAGGCCGCAGCCCGGTTTCGCTCCAGGAACCGCTGCCGGCGCTCGTCCGGGTCTTCGTCAACCGTGCGTCGCCGTCGCCCGCCGGTGCTGGGGGTGGGCTGGGCGGGGGACACCTGCAGACGGGGCAAATAAAAGAGGGATATTGGGGAAAAAAAAGCTCCGGTGCAGGCAGGCGGACACACACTGTCGTAACCGGGGTTTGGCAGAGCAGCCGCCAGCTCCTGCAGGATTTGGTTTTGCAGAGCGGCCAGAGCCCTGCACGCTGCGGGGGGGACACCGAGGGCTGCCCCGGCTGCGAGGGGGGGCTGGGGACAGAGCCCCTTTCACAGGCGTTTCTGGCAGCCCTTCCTCAGCCCAGCCCGGCAAACCCAGGTGTGAATCCATATGGACCCTCCGAGATCCCGAACCCGGGGGGGGGGAAGGTGTGAATGTCAGGGGAATTGGTTAAATCCCAAACTCTTCCAGTCGGCTAATGGCACAGAACCGCCAGCAGAAGTTTCCCCCCGCTCCAGGCTGAGGTAACGTGGTAAACGACCACGCGGAGGAGATTTTATTAAAATCTACCTTTTAATTTCTCTTAAGGGACTTTAAAAAGCACTTCACGCTGTAACAACTTGGGGGATTCCCCCACGTAGGCGCCGACGGAGCAGAATTCCAGCCGCAGGGCTGCGATCCCGCTCCGACGCACGGGACTGCGCTCCATCCAAGCGCCGGCTCCGCTTGGGTCCAGCAGCTCGCTCGCGGAGCACAAACTATGGTTTTCCAGTGGGCGATTTGCTTTAAAAATTAATTTGGGTTCAATCTTCCCCGAGTATCTTGGGCTAAACAAGCTTCTCAGAGGCCAGCGGTACAGACAGATTTCGTAAGGCTGCCCCTTTCCCGGTTTTATTTCGGGAGAACAAAGGAAAAGTCAGGGAGGGCAGAGAGTCCCGCAGCCGCGGCCGCGCTTCTGCGAGGGCTCTGTAATTACACCGCCGCCATCGGGGAGTGCAGTTACACTTCGGTACTCGCTGTCAGGCAGCATATGGATATTAAACTTTTGGAAGCCCATCTAACCGACGGAGCAGGTGGCGATCCTGATGGAAGGCTGGCATTTGGTGAGCTGGCAGGAGCCGCTGGAGCTGATTGCCTAAGAGGGGAGCGTTTAACCCCAGTAATTGAGCAGGGAAAAGAGAGCGAAATATTCTTTTCGAAACTCCAGACCTTGTCAAGCAAATTAACACGTCGCTGAAGTTTTCCGCCCGGTGGTGTTTGAGAGCATCAGTGCTGAAGCGGCACCGCAAAAACAAGGGTTTTAACCCATTCTGCAAAGCGGGAAGCTGCAAGGGTCTCCTCCTCTTTCCCCCGAGGAAGGAATAAGGAACCCGCAGCCCGACCCGGGGGGCTGAGCAGCAGCAAACCTGTGGCTGAGCCGGGGAAGGGGCGTCGGGGTGCTGGACAAGTATCTGGCTCTGCTCCGGACGCGCGGTCACCATCGTGCTGGCCGAGCCCACCACCAGGTTGCTGCCGTTCAGCGAGGAAGACGCCGTCAAGCTGGCCTTCAGCCTCTGGTGAAGGAGAAAAAAAGGACATCAGCGGACCCGTTCTCCACACTGCCGAGGCTTTAACCAGCTCCTCCGTCACCCAAGGAGCCAGGCTGCCGGGGAACGGGCTCTTCAGAGACTGCGGTTGATTCAAGTCCAAACGCAAGCCATCGCCATCTGGGCTACCCAAAGACAGAGAGTGGCTTCCAACCCGAGACAGGTGTCCGCATCCCAGAATGGCTGCTGCGACTGGCACCGACTCGCTCCCCAGCTGGCAGCATCCGAAAAAGAGCAGGGACCGAAGAGGCTGCAGAGCCCCATGGTCCTCGAGCACCCACAGCCGGGTCCTCCTGGGACGGAGAAGGACCTGGGTGTGATCAAGACTGGGCCTTCAAATCCCTCCTCTGGGCAGCCAGGCATGGGCCAGCGGGGCAGGGTGGCTGTTTCACGCCTCCACTGGAGTTTTAAGATCTCTCAGCCCACTTTGTAGCCCACGGATCCTGCAGCCACCAAACTGGGGTGCAAGGGGAGCAGTGACAACGTGCCAGCTGCAGCAGGTGGGTTTCCAACCACCTCAACCCCATCCCAGCCAAAAAACCAGGGGGTTTCGCTGCTCTTAGGTTTCCTTCCCCCCTCTCTGCATGCACCTATTTTGAGACCTGAAGAGCCAGGAAAGGAAAATTCTTCCGTAAACTTTTAGTTAAAGAGGGCTACGTGAAAGCCATTATCAGGATCCTCGGATTTACAGCACAACATCTCTCCTCTTGGCTCTGCCTTCCTCGAGCCCACCTCCACCCCATCTGTTATCTTGGAACTGGAAGCACCAGCTTTACAAAAACAGCCGCGTTTCGGATGGGGCCGAGGTTCGTCCTGACAATCGCGTGCCCGCTCCGCCTGCCAGAGCCGCAGCGCTGATTAGTCTAATATTCCTGGTGGCGTCTGCGACACCTGCTATCGGTGCGGGGAGGCGCAGGGCAGGATTTCGGAGAAGCAGCGGCTCCTCGCGAAGGCTGTAGGGAAAAAGATGTCCAGACGGAGATCCTCCTGGAGGAGCTAGTGAAGGCTTAGGGACAACGCTGTGGACGCGACACCCTCCGTGACGTCCATTTGGGCGCTTACCATTTTGGCTTCCGAGTGCACTGGGAGTCCTGACGGCGAAATGGACCCGCTGCTGTTGATGGGCGGCCCAGGAATACCGGGAATGTTGGGCACCATGGACATGGGCCGAGCCAGCTATCGGGGAGGAAGCAAGGCACGGGTTTTGGAAAGCCGCAGTGCTTTCGCGAGCGGCTCTGTAATAATTCCCCGACCGAGCACATTTATAAATCTTGACAAATGTTCGGCGTTTAACTACCGCCATCAATTACGCCTGCTGTCACCGAAGGCCAGCAGCCACTCCTTTGGTGGCCACGGGGGCTGTTTGGGAATCACCCAGCCCAGCGCGGGGGACAGGGGGGAGGGCAGCCCTGAAGCCCCCTCCTTCCCTTCCCTCCCAGGGGGCTTTTCCCCAGCAGTACGGGAGGGCGGACGGGGAGGGATGGTACGAAATCCCCCCTGGTTCTCCGCCCAGCCCTATCGCAAAGCTGCCGCAACACCAAGGGTGAGGCACGGCATCCCCTCCGAGACACGGAGAGCTTTCTCCCTCGCTAAACAGGGGAAAAAACCCCAGAATTTGCGCTTGCTTTGATAAGCCTCCCACGTACGCCGTTGCAAAGCGCTACAGACACAAGCTGTATTTCAAACCATCAGGAAGGTGCGCGGATGTTTCCGTGCCCACAAGCTATGCCGAGCTGCCCGCCCGTCTGCCTGCTTTGCCGTCAAGGTTCCTGTCACCCCGAGGCAGAAGGTTTTGGCCATCGCTCGCTCAAAACCCCAGAGAACGTGCTCGGCAGGACAGGCAGGATTCACGCGGGCTGCCCGGTGGGGAGCTGCAGCGCTCGGGAAGACGTACGAGCCCCCCCCACAGGGCAAATCTGCTCCCGAGTTCTGCCCTACGGAAAACCTTCCGTATGCAAAAAGCACAAGCCGCGAGGCTTGACATTGCGACAGCTCTCGAAGCAGGCTGGCGAGGTTAGGGTGGCTTTCCTGGCCCGCGAAGACCAACATGTTCTCTGCAAGCTCGAATGGTTTCAATTGAGGCACGCTGTTCCAAATGGAAGCAGCTAATCAGGGATCCTACAGTTCCCAGCCCTGGATCAATGGCATGAGCCATCTGTCCAGGCAAGGCTTTGTTTTTTTCCAGACTTATTGCCCTCTAGTGTGATCGACACGTTATTACTACCTTGCCAGAGCCGGGCCCCCTCCTCCTCCTCCTCTTCCAGCCGTCTCTTGCACAGAGGGGGAGATATATTTTAATTTTTACAAAATGGAAGCGCCTGCGTATCTCTGGCAGGGGAAAAGCACCGTCCCCTCCTCCGCCGCGCGGAGCTGTGTTGGAAGTTTGTCTCACCGATATAACAGAAGGCATCTGTACGGGAGGGCCTGGGAGGACGGGCATGGTCTGTCCGTTCGCAAGCTGCACGACGAGCGGGAGGGAACCTGTGGGAGACCTGGAGAAACAACAGTGCAAGTTCTCGTGGAATACTGGAAGCTGACGCTCTCCCGGCCGCCCCCGCCAGCTCAAGGGCAGAAGCGGGAATTAGCGTTTAGTGGATTTGGGCTCATTTGCCCCATTTCTGAATGGCAGGTTCCAAATCGGGGGTGGAGGGGGGTGTGTGTGCAAAGCCCAGTAACAGCCTCCCGCAGCCTCGCCGTGCGGCAGCCACCACGTGCCACCATCACGCCGAGGCGGCCGTTCCTCGCCCGGGGCTGGTAGCCACGCTGGTGGCCGACGTGACGATGTGTCAACCCTTGGGCGTACGTTGGCCGGCCAAAACCCCACGGTTGCCAAAGCCCCGAGACACGCTGCCCACCTGAACAGACAGAAAAGCACATGCCGGGGCTGCCGCAACTCCTCCTCGGGGAGGTGAGGAGTTGGGTCTGGCACCGGGCGGACGGGGACGGGGGCAGCTGCTCCTGCCCACTTCTGGGCCTGGGAGCCACGTCCGCCGGGCCCCCAGGAGAGGGTTCGCAAGGATTTAGCTTTCCATTAACAAGCGCTTCTGACTCCAGAGAAAAACCTCCTGAACACGGAGCCGACGCAGGGCTGGCGTGTGTCTGCCAGACAACGGCTGTGGGAGAGGGGAACGGCCCCGTCGCCGCAGGCTGGGGGGGGGGGGGGGCTGGGGGGGAGGCGATCGCGCCCGAGCCTAATTGTGACAAATTAAAAAATACCAAGGACTTTTTCCATTGCGGTGTTTCTGCGTGCGGGGACAAACAAGGCAGGGACGTCCCTGCCTCCATTTCGGAGCGTCGCAAACCAACCCCACCATGCTCCGGCTCCGACTCTCCGGACTCAGCCTTTCCAGGAGAGCGGAGGAAAAGCCGGAGCTGATCCGAGGAAGGAAAATGTCCCTGCCCTGCTCCTGCTCCTCCTCGGCTCACCACGGTGCAGCGGGGAGCCGAACGGAGGCAGAGATGAGCCGGGAAGAGAAAAGCAGAGCTGCTGGGAGCTCCTTGGGGGAGAGAGAAAAGAAAATGTGCTGCTGCCTCCTCTGCCGAGCCCGGGGAAAGGGAAGGATGAGGCCGGGCTGGCTGGGATCCTCGGAGGAACGGCGCTGGCACGGAGTAACGGCAGGGTGGGGAGAAGCAGGGGATGCGGGTCAGAGGGGGGAGTTCATCGCGCCAATAACTCAGGCTGGAATTTTTAAGGCTGCCTTGGGAACGCGAACGCTCGACTCTCATTCATTTCTATTGGGCATCCCAAATCCTCCAGGCTGCTTTGAAAATCCCAGCCTAACAAGGCAAGTTACAGGGAGGTCACAGCCTCCCCTCCATCTCTGTCACGCCGACAACCCCACCGCGTCCCGCCGCGGGCCTGACGCGCGGCCCCTCGTTAAAGCTGCAGCCCGGGCTTTCACGTGGAGCGCATCCAGCTCTCGCACCCTGCGAGGGATCTACCCCCGTGGGCTGCAACGGGCGCGTAAAATCCTATTAAAGTCTGGCTTAACTCCGGTTCTGATTTTTTTCCTGCCTCTAAGCGCAAGGGGACTCAGGTCCAAACGGCCTCTGCTCCCGCAGGAGGGAATATAATGCCCTTTCGAAACCCCGGGGACAATCACTTAACCCCTTAGTGCCTCAAGACAGGATTTAAAACTTGCCGTCGGGAAGTCCGGATTGATGGTGCCAGAGGGTCAGAGCGAAAACACACACAAAAATATGAACTGACAGGCGAAAAAAATGGGCCGGTTAATGTAAGGAGCCAGCCTCAAACAAGGGTAATTAGAAAGGGGCCAGGACCGCAGCAAAAAAGCAGCATCCTGACACCAAGAATAGGAGCGGGGCTAAATACACGTCTCCTGAGGGCTCATTGTAATGTGTTTCCTGCATCCTTCAGGCTCCTTCCTTTTATGTGCGGGGCCGGAGCTGCCTCACGGCGTGGAGGGCTCGTAACCGCCCCGGCCGGCGCTCTGGAGCCTCCGCTCCAGGTTGTTAAAGGGGCAAAAAGGAGCAGGTCATTAGATCTGCCGAAACAAACGGCTCCCGAGGCAGAAGCTGACCAGGGAGGAGGCCAGCAGGTTGCAGGAGAGGTTACACTTCAGAGGCAACAGCTGTCTGAGGAAATCCCACAGCCATTAAAGATCCAGACCATTTCCTACCCGCCGGTTTCGCTCAGCTCTCTCCGCCGCATCAGGCTGCAAAAGCAACCGGGGAGTCCCCGGTCAGGCCCTGCTCCCGCCGTGTCACGTCAACGCGTTTGGGGACTGGGTTGAATTTCTCCCCGCGGTGAGTTTTGCCTCGTTACGTTCCGCTACGACAATTAGTTCCCCCTTTCTGCACTTACACCCCCATTCGGCTGTTGCAGACAGCGCTGCAACGAGGCCCTTATGCCCAAACAGCCGCAGCGGGAATCGCGGCACCTCGGTTGTTCCGCCAATCAAGGAACTTATTTAGGTACCTAATTACTGCCCAGGAAGCCTGACGGTACGGGAGAAAAGCCTTCCTCCCTACTCACCCGAGCTGTCTGTTGGAGGGGGGGGCCTGGGTAATGACGGAGGTGGGGGACGGCAGCGTGGGGTGGAGCGGGTCGTAACCCAGGTGGAGCGGCAGCGAGCCCGGACGCACGATGGTTGGAGTAGGCGTAGAAATGATTACAGGCTTGGAGGCGATCTCCTGGAGAGGATCAAGAGACAAAAGGGGAGACACGTCGTTACTCCTTAGCTTCGTAATGGCCTGGCTGTGTCTTCCTTCTGGCGGCTTAAAAGCAATTTAGTGAAAATTAAGGCACCTTCGCCAGGGAAACTGAGGCACGGAGGGGAGCAGCTTGTCCAGAGCCACACTGATTTGGTGTCAGTGCAGGGACCGGGGCACAGAAATTCAGACTCCTGCTGCCTGCAGCAGCCACTGGGAAATAATCCCCCTCCCGAATTACTGCTCCAACCCCAGGTAACGTCCCCAGAGCGGGAAGTTATTCCGATGGAGACTGTGTCACCTGGACTGATGTGTTCCAAGTCACCAGCCAGCCCCACTGGGAGACGCGGAGCTGGTCTGGGAGAAGATGTGTTACCTGTTTGGCACTTTTGCCCGGCCAGAAAAGACTTCCCAGGGGGAGGGACTCTGGATCAGGGAGGGGAGCCATGGAATGAGGGGGAAGGGTTTTACACTGGAAGATTTAGGTGGGATGTGAGGAAGGAATTCTTGGCTGTGAGGGGGGTGAGCCCCTGGCCCAGGTTGCCCAGAGAAGCTGTGGCTGCCCCATCCCTGGAGGGGTTCAAGGCCAGGTTGGACGGGGCTTGGAGCAACCTGGGCTGGGGGAGGTGTCCCTGCCCGGGGCAGGGGGTGGCACTGGGGGGGCTTTAAGGTCCCTTCCCACCCAAACCATTCTGTGACTCTATGGCCATTCCACCACTTCCCTGGGTTGGAAGGGACCTTTAAGATCATCGAGTCCAACCATCAACCCAACGCTGCCCAAACCACCACTGACCCACGTCCCTCAGCACCGCGTCTGCCCGGCTTTTAGACACCTCCAGGGATGGCATTTAGGGATTGGAGCGACAGGACGAGGGGGAGTGATTTTAAACGGAAAGAGGGAAGATTTAGATGGGATGTGAGGAAGGAATTCTTGGCTGTGAGGGGGGTGAGCCCCTGGCTCAGGTTGCCCAGAGAAGCTGTGGCTGCCCCATCCCTGGAGGGGTTCAAGGCCAGGTTGGACGGGGCTTGGAGCAACCTGGGCTGGGGGAGGTGTCCCTGCCCAGGGCAGGGGGTGGGACGGGATGGTCTTCAAGGTCCCTTCCAACCCAAACCATTCCATGATTCTAAGAGCGAGGCTTTCTGTGTTACCAAATCCATGCGGAGACTTAAGGGCAGCAAATGTGTATTTCAGCGCACACGTTTTTCCTCTTTCTTTCTAAAATGAGGGGAACCTCACAAGCCCAAGTCAGGCGTTGGCATCCAAGTGGAGAAAAAGCTTGTTCTCATCCAGAGAAGGAGCCGCCACCGTCTCCGCGAGGCACGGTCGGGGTGACCTACCTTCTCCTTGTTCTGCGGCGACCGTGGGGCAGAGGCAGGGCTGTCCGGAGGAGAAGAATCCACCTCCACCGGCTCTTCCTCCTTTATCTTGATGTCCGGGGTGGAGGGCAGGGACATGTCCAGGGCTCCGGCGCTCTACAAGGAAAACCAGCCAGGGATTGAAAGGACAATTAGCTCACATTGTTTGTGAAACATTCGGCTGCTCCCAGAGGAAGAGCTACAGCTCTGAGCTCTTGCCAAATTATTATTATTTATTTGTACTGAAGTAGCATCTGGGAGCCCGAGGCGGAGAGCGGTGCCGCGCCGCGCCGGCCCCGTCCAAACGGAGACGGAGGCCCAGGAAAGACGGTCTCTGCCCCAGATGGCACCATTTTGTGGTTTCGCAGGAACACACACGCAATTCTTTCCACATCTTAGTGCTTTTTGGGTTTTTTTTTTGGTTTTTTTTTTTCATAAAAGGGCTCTGCTAAGGAGAACAGGTAACAAAGCCAAACGCCTGCGAGTTACAGAAGGCACTTTCATTCACAGAAGAGCTGTAAAGCATTGTATAAATCAGCCTGAATTATTTTATTGCCCGATTATCAAAAGCAAACAAAGAGCCATGCAAGTTATTAAATATCTATGAGCGCCCCATTAAAATAAAACCCAACCATATGCCTGAACCTGGCAACCTGCCACCAACGCGGGGTTCCAGCAGTGCCACGTGCCCCATTTTAACCAGTTAACGACTTGCTGGGGGACGGGGAAAGGGCAGGGTGACAAACAAGGGAAGGGGGGGGACGACGATTAAACCCGAGCGTCCACCTCTCCCTTCCCTGGGATGGAGGAAGAGAAAGGCCTGGGAGAAGACGGAGTAGGGGAGCGGGCCTTGAGCGCAGGACGCCGCGTTCAGTTGGGCTCCAACAAACCTCGCAAATCGCCCGGTCCCTCCCTTCCCTCCGTCCCGGGCAGGAGAAATTCTCCCTATATCAGTCCTGACGGCTGTTTGTCCAACCCGCTCTCCCTCCCCGCTCAATCCCGGCCCTTTCCTTCGCTCGCCCATCCACTGCTGACAGTTTGTCCTCGCGTCTAACCTGAACCTCCTCCTCTGCTGCATTTTAAGCCCTCTCAAGGGAGGGAAAATTGCGGCAAGAGGGTAAAATCCGGGCATCTGCGGATGCTCTGGAGCGGGGAGCTGCTCCGGCCTCCTCCGCGCTGATTTATGCGGGAGCTTTGGCAGTAACCATTTACCTGCCCTCTTAAGCAGAGATGTTGCGCTGGGAATCACAAAGGAGAAGGGATTAACATGCAGGAAAGTTTCAAACCACTTAAAGCGCCTCCAGGGAAGCTCCCCGCTGCGACTATGTTTTTAATTAACATGCTGGTGCGGAGACCACCCTTGGAAGCAGAGGACGAAAAGGCAACGGCAGCGACTGGGCTGGATGCGGCCAAATGTGGGAAGCATCCGAGAAATGCGGCAGGCGGCTCTGGCCGGGTTCTGGGAAGGACGAGGGACCTTGAGCAGGGATTTTCTCGGAGGGATAAGGCTTTCCCTAACACCTGAAACCACCCCGAGCATCACCCTGCCCCGTCCGCCTGGCTGCCGGCAGGAATATTCCGACTGCAGTCAGAATAAAGCAAAAAAATAAAAGGAAAATCTCCTGCAGCCGAGGGATCCCGGCTGCAGCCGTTAGGTAGCCGAGCGCAGGAGATGGGTGGTCTTTAGGATATAAAAAAGACCGGCTAGACTGTGGGCTGCCGGACCATTTATATGGGAAACCGCAAAGGAAAAGCTACCTTTTTTCCCAGCGCTCGGGCTCAGCGGAGAACAAAAGGCAGGGAATTCAGAGCATAAAATGCCAGGCAGCCCCGGCAAGGCCCTGCAGCATACCAATGAGAGAGATCAATTTATGCTTTAAAGAGCCCTGTTATTAGGAGAGGAGGGGGGGGGGAGGGTGGGGGGGGTGGTGAAAGACAGTTTTCCGTTTTAATTCTGAATTCCTCCGTTCCCCATCTCGCGGAAGATTTACGCGGCTGCGCTCCTGCAGTTTATTTCCGAGCAGCGGCGCTGACTGTGAGCGTATGTAGGTACATATATCAATTTAGTAAATGTATGTGCCAGTCTAAGAGCCCAATACGCATCTGCTGCTCCTCACATCCTGGAAAAGGCGGAGGGGGGCGGGGGGGGGAAAACGTCCTTAATTAGCTGCTATCCGAGGAGATCCCGTTGTCCTTCAGACCCCTGCGCTCCCGAGGTTGGCAGGGGCAGCCGGAATCGATACCGTTTGCATTTCAGGGAGCTCTTTGTTAGAAAAAGCCCCTCTCGCTGCCTGCGCGTACGGCGACGCCGTTTAAGCGCTAACCCTTCCCCGCTCCTCGCACCTGCGGAGCACCTTCCCCAAGAATTTTGCTCCCCAAGGGAATTTTTGCTCAGATCCCGAGTCCTTTTCCTGCACCTCCTTCCCCAAGGTGCGAGGTATTTCGGGTACTGCCTTTTTTTCTTTCCCCACCCCACCCCCCCCCCCCCCCCCCCCACCGCCCCCCTGCCATTTTTTCGAAGGGAAAAGCCAAATAAACCATTAAAATCCGCCCTCACCAGGCCTCGGATTGCGGGCTAGCCAGCCAAAGTCCCCCCGAGGTAAAAAAATAAAGTCCCATGTAAGCCAGCGTATTAAATCCGAGACCACACTTCGTTACCCTACAACATGTGCCTTTCATCAGAACGGCACCGTTCCCCCCCTCCAGCCCCCCCTCCCCCCCGCCAAAATGCGCCCGGGCTGAGTTTTGCGGCGACGGCGGCCTTCGCCCCTTGCCTTTTTCTCGTCATCCTCGGCGGCTTTCTTGAACTCGTGCTCGAAGGAACTGGCCAGTTCATTGAAGAGTCCCACTTCCTCGCAGTTCTTCAAGAAGCGAGTCGGGGTCGGAGTCTGATCTGTTTGGGTTGTAACACCAAAGAGAAGCTAGAAAATCCATTTTGACCACCCCAACCCCCCCCTCCCGGCAAACAGGGCCTCGGTTTCGCGTTAAGCCTGGATGCTTTTCCGCCACGGCGCGGGTCGCGTTTGCAAAGCAAAGTGACAATTCAGAGAGGGGAGAATAATTTCTGAATCGTGTAATAAATAACCAGGGTATATAAGTACCGATTGTATGTAAGCACCCATCGCGGGGAGAGGCGTGCTGTGATTTCTGTGAAATTCCTGCCCTGGGGTCGTGTCCTGTCCCTCCCGCCCCGGGGTTTTGCCCGTCCTCATCTGAATTGCGAGGAAGGAAAATAGCGGGGTTTGACCTCCCTGAACCAGCAGATCTTAAAAATACTGCGTGGTGAGAGGGGGAAGAACCGACCGGAGCAGCTCCGCCGCTGCTGTGGAATCCGTGAACGCGCATCCCTGGACAGACGGCTACGTGGGAGCGCTGATGGTTACCACCCCTGTCCAAAGCGATCCCTCCGGGGCCCGTTTTCCACCGTATGAACACGTTGAGTCATGATCTCCCCGGCCATCACCCAGGCTGTAAAGCAGAACGAAAGCTCCCCGCTCCCACCGAGGCGGGTTTTATCTGCGTGACGTTAGGTCAGGAGCCCAGGTAATGCCGGGAGCCCGGAATGCTGCGCCCCAAAATCCATCTGGCAGAAAACGACTGAGATTTTTTAGGCACAAAGGGGATCCCTGGGATAGTTTAGCCTGACCTGCTGCACAAAACACGGGCTCTTTGGCAGGGACGCTCCCCATTTGAGCGTGGAGGGCTGCGCTCGGGACGTGGAAAACATCCCGTTTGATTTCGGACCGGCAGCGGAAGGTTCCCCCGCAGCCTTCGGGAAGTGACTCCGGCGACGACTTCGCCTCGCAGCCGCACGACTACACTTTATTTCCAGTCTGACTTTTAAACCTACGGGGTTTGTTAATAAAGCAAAAGGCCTCCTCCGAGCACACTTCGGTTCCAACCCCCAAATCTCTCTTCATTAAACCAAGAAACTTTGTCAACTAAAGATCTCAGCGGGAGGCTGGTTTTCCGGTGCTTTAAGAGCTCTCGGGGCTCTTTTCGGACCGTTCCCCATTTAGCCACGTCCTTCCCAGCCGCGCGCGCCTGCCCGCCCGCCCGGGGCCCAAATCTCCAGCAGAAGTTGTCACGCCGCCACGAATAACCTCTTTTCTCTCCCCAAATTTGTAACCTCCGGGAACGGCAGCGGCTCTTCCTTCCGCCCACGGCATCACCCCAGAAGAGCACGTTCCCATTGAAATAGGTCTCCCTGCTGCCAGCTTTAGCCGGCGGAGAGAGAGAGAGAGAACAATTCTTTACGACTCTCTTTAGCTTTAAGCGCGGAGTTACGGCAGGAGATGTTCGCCGAATCCTCCTGCTCTTCACACGCCGGCTGCCGGCCCGGACTCGGCGCAAAGCAAGAGCCGGGGGGGAGAGGAGGAGAAAACCCAGAGACAAAATGGTGGCTTAAAAAGGGAAAAGAAAAAAGGGCGTTAGGAGAACGGAGGGCAATAACGCCCCGGATCTCGCTGCTCAAAGCTTTATAGCCCTCGCAAACCGCCCCCCGGCCCCGGCAGCTCTACCTGCCGTCACCATCGCAGCGTTAAACGGGCTGGTTTTGCGTTGCCCGCGGCTAAATAAGTTTGGGGGTGGGTTTTTTTTTTGCTTTGTGGCTTATTCCGGAGGAATAAGGAAACCCCCCGAGCATCAGCCCCGGGGGAGCGGGGAGAAGGGGGCAGGCCTGCCCTCCCTGCGCTAAAACTGCAGTGTTTCATCCCATTCATGGTTTTACCGGCGAGGGTTTGTGCCCAGGAGGAATATCCACCTCTGGGAGCGGCGAAGGTGAAGGGTTTTCCATGCCGCATCCCCGTGGGAGCAGGCTGGAGACAGGACCGTACCCCACTCCTGCTCCCCCATTACCACGGGCAATTAGCGCCCCGGATTTATCAAGGAAAAGGGAACCCTCCCGCTGTGCACCCTGTTTAAAAAGGGGGTGAACTGGTGGCAAACCCAACCTTTAGGAGGCTGAGGTTTCTTTCAGCCCCTGCCCCAAATTCTTCCCCATCAGCTCCCATTCAGCCCCACCCCGTTTGAAATGAATTCTCCCCCTTGGCAGCCCGTTCCGTCTCGGCGATCCCTCCCTCCCGCGGGAGAAGCCTCCTGCCCTCCCACAGCAAAGGCTGCGCCCGCTCTCGCAGTCCTGCCCGCAGCCACCGTTCCCTTAAAAAGGCTGTAAGAACCCGACTGCGTCGCTGTTTCCCACTTCAACAGCGAGATTTGGGCTGGAGATGGGCCCAAAAGGCTCCTGCAGCAGACGCTTCGTTTCCCCTTACGAACTCTGGAGGCTTTGAAAAGCCTTTCCTCCTCCTCCTCCTCCTCCTCCTCCTCCTCCTCCTCTCCTTGTTCTCAGTCTTTTCGCCCAGAGATAACACAAACCTCACCCCCTTTTTAAGAAGCCCAAAGGGAAGGGGACGGACGAGGCAGGAGAGCGAGTGCAACCGGCAGCGATCCGCTGCCAGACAACAATATACGTGGGGTTGGGTTTGGGTTTGGTTTTTTGGTTTTTTTTTTTTGTTTTTTTTTTCCCCCCAATTTTATAAAGGCTGCACTGACCGTGCGCTGCCGGAGCGGCTCGTTCAGGCTCCGTAAAAACGCGCTCTCGGCAGCAGCCAGCGCGCTCGGCGGCGTTTTTATTTATTAACCGCGAGCCTAAAAACGCAGGAAAATTGACACCTGGGCCGAGGGGAGAGGAAGCCGGGGTTTGTCAGAGCGTGCTCATCGTCCTCCAAGCACACGCAGGAACGCGAAAGCCCTTTATGCCCATAAATCTTCCAGCCTTAATAAAAAGGGTGAGAGCTAAACCGCTCCCCGCCCCCCCCCAAGAAAAAAAAAAAAAAAACAACCCAAACCCACAAAAACCTGATACTACCATAAAGCAAAAAAATAGAAACTTGGAAGCCGCCGGCTTTTCCTTTCCTCCTGATTAAATGCAGATCAGCAGAGGTTTTTATGGGAGGTAGAGACGTTTTGCGGTGCATCTGGTCCCTGGTATTAATCTTGCAGGCAGGCGATGTTAATGTGCGCCGTTCGGGGAGCCGGCGCTGGTGGAAACGCCACGTACCTGCGATGATGACCGAGTCGGTGCGAGCGGGGCCGAATTTCAATGTCATCTCATGCTTGTGTTTATGAACCGCCAGGTGGTCCTCGTTTGTAAACCTCTGAAACGAAACAATTTAGGGAGAACGGTGAACAAAACGCCTTTTTTGCGGGTTTTTACGGGGACATCCTGCAGCAGGGCGGTGGTCGGGGTTGGGGGGGTGTGTGTGGGGGGGGAAGCAACTGTAACGCAATCGCTGCCGAGCGTTAAGCGAAACCAGAGCGGGACAGATCGTTTGAGAAGCGATGTGTGAACACGCCGCGCAAAATGAAATAAAAAACCCCCACGTTATACCAGGGAACGGGGGGATAAATATTTTTAAATCTCCTTTTTTTTTTTTTTTTTAATTTTTTTAAATTTTTTTCAGCGGCGGGTCCACGCGGCGGCTGCAGCCCACGGAAGGAAACGCCGATCTGCCCGGCGCTTTATTGCTGGATAATGAAGGGATGAATTAGGCGCTATTAAGGGGGGGGGGGGGGGTCAGGCAACTTTTTTTTTGGGGGGGGGGGGAGGATGGCGTGGGACAAAGCTGGCACCTCCCCAGCCACAGAGCGGTTTTTATGGAGTAGGACGGACCCCAGGCACGGCCACCATCGAACCAGGGATGGCTGGCGGTGGGGGGGGGGGGGGGGGGGACGGATTTTACATGCCGTTAAAAAAACCACGCTGAAATTCCACCTGTGGGAAAAACCGTAGGATAAAAATCACAGGACAAAAATCAGAGGATAAAAATCACAGGATAAAAAAATCCGCCCCCCCGGCCCTGGGATGGTTTTAGGGATGCGTGGCCATCGCTCCCCCCCCCCCGGCCAGCCCTGAGAGCAGGGAGACAAAAACGAAGGGCAGCATCGCCCCGGCGGAGGACGAAAAAAAAAAGGGGGGAGGAAAAAAAAGGGGGGGGGGGAGGAAAACAAAAAAAGGGGGGAGGAAAAAGAGGCAGGGAGGGGGTTAAAGCCAAAAAGGCAATAATCGTAAAGCCCCCGGGATGGATCGCGCCTCTCCTGACAGACTGCGACAAAGCGGGAGGCCGAGGGCGCCGCGCGGGCCGTACCGCGGGGTTTTTACGCACCCGGGGAGCCGCGTGGCGTCGGGCTCGTTTTTTTGAGAGAGCTGCTGTGGCAGCAAAGAATTTCTGCCCCTTTCCCCCCCCCCCCCAACCAAGTCCCCCCCTCTTTTCTTTAAAACCAACCAACAAACCCACCCACCCACCCAAAGCCACCTGTTTCTGCGAATTAGCTCAAGCGTGACACCCCGGCTTCGCTCGCTCTTTCCAATGCTTATTTACGACTCAATTTTATATATATATATATATTAAAAAAAAATTTATTTTTTTTTTAAAAATCGAGCGTTTTCCAGGCTGGAAGCCACCGCGGCGCCTTCCCGGGAGCCGTGGGGCTGGGATGGGGCAGAGGGGGGGATGTTAGGGAAGGCAAGGGACGGGGCTGCCGAGACGCGGGGCGCATCCGCACGCGTCCCGTCCGTCTTCCCCTGCGCCGCGATAACAAGCGCGTTAACGCAAAGCGTCCTCCAACAGCGGCGCGTCGCGGGGGCGCTTGGGGCTGGCGACTCGGAACCGGGGCTCGAATTAAAAGGGAATTCGAGCCGGTGGGTCTTAAAACGCTCCCAGGGAAAAAAAATAAAAGAGGTTTTTGCCCGGTTTAAGTGCAGGCACCCACCCGCCGCCCCCCTGTAACTACACCTTAAATAATATTTCTCGAGGGCTTTTGCTCAAAATACGCGTGTTTTTGGGTTTCTTTCCCTCCCCTCAGCTCCGCTCCAGCCCAAACGCACCTCCGTCCCCGAGCCGGGTGACAAATCCCGGCGACGCCAAAACGCCACCGAACAAAGGAGAAAAGGGAGCGAACCGTTCGCCGCGGGAGGACAAAAACCCCGCAGCGGCGTTTTTGCATCGCGCCATAAAACGCTGGTGGAAAAGTGTCTCGGGGGGGGGGGGGAGGGAAGGACAGACGGATGGACGCACGGACGGAGACCCAGGGAGAAAGGGTGGGCGCTGCCACTTTGTCACGTTTCTAGCCCAAAAAAACAGCCGGGTTTTTATGGCGCTGGGCCGCCAACCCAGCTCGGCCCTCGCCACGCAGGGATGAGCCGTTTGCGGAGGGAAATAGGTGGGTTACGGTAAACGGAGAAAAATAAATCAGGGTGGGGTTTTTTTTGTGAGGACGGAGGAGCAGCCGGTTTCAGATGAATATTTAGCAGGCGGCTGCTCCGGCGGCATCTGGAAATACTAAAGATGCAGAGACAGGGGGGTGAAAATAAAGGAAAAGGAAGAAAAATCCCAATTCTCCAACTCCGTTTTGTACCGGGTGAAGAAACGGGAGATTTTTAGGTCAACGAGGGAAGCGGCAAGAGGAGGAGGTGGGGGAACGGGGTCACGTTTCTATCCCCCCCCCCAGCCGCTGGCACGAGGGGCACGTTCCAGCCCAGCCTCGGCACCTCGGAATTTATTTTAATCTTTCATTTTGCTCCATTGCAGGATTATTGTATGTATTTCCCACCGCCCCCCACCCCCCCTTTTTTTTTTTTTTTTTTTTTTTTCTAGGGCGCTTTTCCCGCTTTCAGCACCCGTTACGGCTCTATTTAACATCTTTATGTGGTCTCCCGAGCTGGGGAGCTCTCTCTTTCCTCCGCGCAGAAAACGCTCGCAGACACAATATATCTTCCTCCGCGCATTTCCAAACGCCGAAAACCTAGAGGCTGAGTCTGGCACTTCTAGTCCTAAATCATGTCATTTTACACAGAGAAGAAAAGCAGGGGAAGGGCGGGGGGGGGGGGGAAAGGGAGGGGGGGGGGAGAAAAAAAAGAAAAAAAAAAAAAAAAAAAAGGAATGAGTTAAAGCCACAGCACTGGCTTTAATATTTAATCTCCTTCCATCAGCAGCTGACATACAGCAGTGTTATTTCAGCCTGCTGTTTTGCGGGTGTCGGAATTAAAAAGAAGATGTAGAGCGTAAACTCTTGGGGGCGAGGGCCGGGCGCTGGGAGTAACGCGGCCCCCCCCCAAGTCGGCCCCGAAAACGGTGGCGACCCTTCGGGCTGCCCCGGGGATGCGGAAAAGAAAAAGAGTTTAAACCCCGCTTTTGCGGCCCTACGGCTGCCGTCGGGGCCGGGGAGGGAGCAGGCGGGCGGCACTGGATAAAGACGGGGTTTTGGGTTTATTTACCCCAGAGACGGTCGCAGCTTGTTGGGTTTTTTGGTTTTTTTTGGGGGGAGAAAACAGATTTGAGGCAGGCTGAGGCCGCCCCGTCGGCATTCTTTACTCAACAGGCTGTGACAGCTCGATGAATAAATGCGCTCATTTAAAAATCTTTATTTAATAGGACACAATACTTCCAGCTGGACCAACGCGCCGTCGCCGTTAGGGCAAGAGCCAGAGAACAAACGCACTTAAGGCCGAAACCTGGGATCTTTAGTCAGAAGGAGATGATTTTATTTTTTTTTTTTGCCGCGGGTTTAACAAGCGCGACACGAGAAGTAAGGGGTTGCTGGGGGTTTGTCCTTGCTTTTGTAAAGCCTACGACCGCGTCGGCTGCAAAAGGGAGGGCGGGCGAGCGCCGAGAGCCACCGCATCCAGCCCTGCCTCTGCCGGCAGCTCCACGGCTATTTTTTAACCTTGACAGTAATTTTCAGGGAACGCAAACCGCCGGCTGCGCACCGAGCCCGTCGCCTGGCCAAAAATTCAGTTTTAATATAGAGCGGGTGTCGGCTGCAACGGCACAAACTGCTCCGAGCTCGTAAAAAGGCCACTTTTACCTCGCCGAAAGCACAAAGCTCTGGTACAGCCGCGCCAGACCCCAACAGGGGTGAGGAGCCAAACCCGCCTCCGTCAAACTCATCCCACGGCTGAATTAACGAGCTGTCACTGATACGGGGAAGCCGAAACGCTGCTCCAACCTTAGCTCCGGCGCGGCGGTGTGTTATTCCGCCCACGGACACCGTGACACGGTTGAAACACCTGGACAGGAGGGGGAACAAAGGAAGGGAGCACGTGTCGCGCAGCGGCGGCGCTGCAGCTACGCGACCGCATTAAAGCGTGGAAGAGCTGAGCTCAAAGTCAAGAGAATCGCGGAAGGGTTTGGGTTGGAAGGGACCTTAAAGATCGTCTCGTTCCAAGCAGCCACCTCCCACCAGACCAGGTTTTAAAGTCACCCACTTTAAAAGTCACTCCCAAGGTCCGTCGTGTTGCCACGATGCCCTACAGCGACCGATGGCGCTGCGACCGGCCCGGGGGGTGTCCCGGGGTCTGCCTTGCTCTCCCGGCACCGCCTCGGGCGAGGGGCACTTCATTTGGGGACGCCCCCCGGTGCGTGAGACACCCCCAGCAGCTGGGAGACACCCCCGGGGAGATGCCGGACCCCCCACAGGGATCCCAGCCCAGCCGCGTCCCGCGCGGCTCATCCCCCCCGCGCTCCCCGGCCGCCCCCATCCATCCATCTCGCCCTGACAGGGCTCAGATGGATTTCTGAGGGCTGGATACCCCCCGATCGCTCGGCACAACGGCGGAGGTAACTAATGCGGGGTCACAGATGCCCCCGAGGGCCGGGTGCCCAAAGGTTAGCTGTTAGAGCTGTGAGTGATGTGACCCCCCCCCCAGTCCTGGCGCAGATCTGGGCTCCATCTCACCCATTTCCCAGCTGAGCAATGACAACGATAATTCCCTGCCTCGCGGAGAGGCTGTAAGGATTAATTCGCTAATGTGCATAAAGTGCCCCGATACTGGAGTGATTCATAGATTTTAAAGGCCGGGGGGACCATTACAATTATCTGCCCGGGACCACGTGAATCCCCAGATGGGCCCATTTCCATAGGAAAGGAGGTGTCGGGAGACGAGGAGGAGGTAACGCCGCAAAGACTTGTTGGTTTGAAAGAATGCAACAATAGCGTGGCCGAGTCGCCTTATTTTTTGGGGGGGTTTTTTGTTTGTTTGTTTTTTCCCACACACACACTTACGAGAGACGACACGCCGAGATTTGGGCCCCGTTTCCTCCGGGAGGGTTCCCCATCCCGCGGTGCTTGCCGGGCCAGGTTTCAGAAGAGCTCGGAGCCCGGTTGCTCCCAGTGGGAAGCTCCACGTTTTTTTCCGAAGCAGCCAGGGCAGCGCGGCCGTGCAGCTCGAAGGCGGCCGCAGCAGCTACGGTTCACCGAGCGCTTCTGGAAAGCTGGTTTCAGTGGCAGCATCCTTCCGCTAGAGGAGGGAAGAGACGGCACCTCTGCGAGCCTGAGCAAGGATAAACGAGAAGAAGAGCGAAGGTTGATGAGCGAGCAGCTCAAGAACAACGACGACAAAAAAATTAATAAAAAAATAACCATGTATTGCACGTACACCCGTTCAAAGCCGCTCTGCTCCTCCTGCCCCAGCACAAAGCCCTGCGCGGGAGGGGGAGCGGCTGCTCCGAGCGCAGCACGGGCTTTATCCCGAGGACGCCCCCGAGCCAAGGTCATTTCGCCCCAGTCTGAGCGGGGAGAAAGGAAAACCCAAAAAAAAAGGGGCGAGAGGGAACACCCACGGCCGTATCGGGGCCGTACCGGCCGCTGCGGGGCTTGGCTTTGTGGCAGCGGGGGCCGTTTCTCGCGCCGCAGCGGGATGCTGGGCTGTAAAACGCTCGGGCATTAAGCACCCGCTGCCCTTCCCGAGCCGGAGGCGGCAGGAAAAGGTTATTTCTGCTCACTCAGGTCCTGTGAAAATCCGACAGGCCACAGCCAGCCCAGTCCCTTCGGCGAGGAGCGGGTCTGGATGGGTTTTGGGCCGTGCCCCCCCCCGCCTCCGCAGCTCCCTTTCCCCACTAAAGCTGCATCGAGATTAAACCTTGAGATGTTATTTTTGGCTCAGGCGACTCCAGGGACCCATGCGGCCATGCCTTTCACTCGAAAAAAAAAAAAAATCCGCTTACATCCTGCCCTGTGATTAATTCACGTTCCTTTCCTTGTTTAAAAAGAAAAAAAAAAAAAAACTAAGAAAAAGCAAGACTTAAGAATAATAATCAGAAACTTCAGCCTGTTCGCGGGCAGCATTCAGCGCCGGTGTTGGGAAGCCCCGACCAACCAGCCAAAAAAGCCATTTTAACAAGTATTTTGTTTGGGACGAACATTGCGCAAACCACAAAAATTTGCCTTATTTATTAATTTTTTTTTTTTTTTTTCACTTAGAGCGAGAATCAGCCGCCTTCAGATTTTGTTTTTCTGGGGGATTGCGTGATTGGGTTTTAAGCTGGTTATCACAGACCGGCGCCGCACAGCAGCGTCTTCTCTCTGTCGTATAATACCTGAGCTCTAAAGGCTCCACATCAGGCTTCTCCCCTCTCCAACCAGCCCAGGGAGAGCGGAAGAAGGTTAAAATGCCAACGCGTGACACGGGACGCTCTGGGTTCCCCGAAATCAGCAGCCGGGAGGCGAGAGACCCGCTATGTTCGTTATAAGGCAGCGAGGACCAGGCTGGAGGGAGCGGAATTTTACAGGCAGTTCCGTATTCGGCTCCTACCCCGTCACCGGTAATTAGTGCCCAGATACTCGGGTTGCTCCACAAACTTCCCTGCAATTAAAACAAAGAGTTAACGGGGTTCTGGAGCCCGCCCTATCCCGTGTTCCTCTTCCTCCTTGGCCAGAAGGGCAGAGCATTTAACTGGGAGTAGGTAAATAATTTAATTTACATTTCTATAGCTTCCCGTATCCCAGAGGGCTGCTCATACGCATGCCCCTCCACCCAAATGCAGGTGTTTCAGCAGGGGGGAAGGCAGCAACCATCTGGCCGACGGCACACCACGTCGCGGCGAGGAGGGAAGCGTTCGGCCAAGGACATACGGGGCAAACTCTTTAATAAACTCGGTGTTCGACTTTTTTTTTTTTTCTTTTTTAAATTTTGATAAAGTCTCACGGGGTAGACACAGTCTCTCCTCCGTCTCCAGCGCGCCCGAGCTGAGCATCAGCACGTCCGGGTGCAGATAAAACGAAGCGCCGACCCTCCGGAGGGGCCAGCAGCCAACCTGGATTCATCCCACTGGATTTAACCTGGGCCGGACACCGGCTGCTTGATCACAAATCAACCTTTTAAAAAAAAAAAGGGGGATACGTAAGAAAAATAGCAGATGGCCGAGGTGGTTTACGGAGTACCGGGGAGGAGCAGCCCCTTGTTGTGCCCAAAGCAGAACGTCCCCACGGACGAGGAGCCCTCGGCGCCTCGTAGGCGCAGCTCCTCCGCTAGAATTCCAGCCCAAATCCACGCTGGGAAGATCAAGCTCCTAAAACACCTACGTGAGAGCAGGCAGGGGTTTTTTAAGACACCGATACGCTCCCTCCTCTGCCTGAGCGATGCTCGGGGCGCGGGGCCGGGGGGGGACGGACACACGCAGGGACCTGCCCGCATTGGCGCAAAGCGCCGGGCTCCCGACCTGGAAATGCAATAATTATTTACATCCACAGGGTGGAGCGTTTTTAGCCTTGTTTCGCGAAAAGCGAAGGTTATTAAAAATCCACCTATTAATTACCGCTGCCACCTAAGCGAAGAGGAGAGGCGCAGCGGTAATTAACGGAGGCGAGCGAGGGGGTGGAGTTGCGGAGCGTCAGCGACTCCGCAGCGCCGGTGCCTCCGGCTGCGCGCCTGCCCCACAGGAACCCCCCAACACCGCTCCAGCGTGGATGTGAATCACCGTTACGTTCCCCGGCTCGAAATCCCAGCAGCGCCGCAGGTTCGCGGCGTGACCTTGGGCAAGCCATCAATTCTTCCCCTGATCTACCAGCCCCAGCAAATAAAAAAGGGAAAAGGCACCATCCTTCAGGAGGGCGTTAGGGAAAGGAAGGCGACGGCGCACGCGAGTACCGGGAGCCATGCGAGAAGCACTGCGGAAGGGGGAAAAAAAGATAAAAATAAATAAAATATATTAACAAAGGCAATTACAGCTGTGTTTCCCTAACCGTATTTCAAGCTCAGCGTCTCCTCCCCGTCACGAGAGCTGGGGAATAGAGAGCGAGGGAAAGGGGCAGAGGCACGGCGGAGGGCAGGGAGCTCGGGATAAGTGGAATTCCTGCCCTGCCCTACCGCAGAGAGCGGTTTGGGAAGTTATGTGGCGGCGAGGGAGGAAAAAGGGTGAATTATGCAGCCGCACTGTCGTGCCGTTCCCGGGGCCCTGCCCTCGTGCAACGCGGAGAAAGAATCGCGAGCCCCCGGTGCTGGGAAGTGGGGGGGGAGGGAAAGAGGGGGGGAAAAAAATGAAAAAAAACGCCCCCCCGCAAGACTTCAGATGTACCACAGAAACCCAATCCGGGCTCCGGCCTTCCCCTGCAAGCCTCTGCTGTTTACCAAATGAGTCACCCTTCCTGCCTCCACCGCTCCACGGCTCCTGAATGAATAATCCGGGAGCAAAGACTCTCTCTCTCGGCAAACAAACAGCATCGGCCGTGAGCCCCGCGCGACGCAGGCAGGCGAGCGATAATTTATGGAGTGAAAAGAAAAGAATAACAGGAAACTCCTTCCCTGCACACCCCGAGAAACAAGAACCTATGCGTAAAAATAATTAAATCCGAACCGGAGTCGATGAATTTGGCTGCGGGGCTGAGGGTTTTGTGCTTTGGGAGGCTCTGGGGGGCGGCCAGGGCTGTGATTCCGCTTTGGCAGCAGGTGCTGGAGCACACGCGGCTCCGTGGAACCAGCCGCTCCGGTTTCCCCGCTCCCTGCCAAGCCACACGTCGCTGGGTGGCACGGCAGCCCTTCCACCTGGGATGACAACCTGCGGCGTCCCCGCGGGGACGGTGCCACGCTCCCCCCTGGCACGGCAGCGCCGTCGGCAGCGCTTGGAAAGGGAGGTAAAGGGAAACGGAGCGGTTTGAGGTGGCGGAACTGAGCCCAAAGCAGGACTGGGATGTCTCCTGAGACACCCACGGGTGTGCAGTCGGGTCCTCGGGCAGCAGGGAGCCACCGTGCTCACGCGCGGGACGGCGGCATCTCCCTTTCCGTACTTACCCTGGGAAGAGCGTTAAGAAAAAGTTGCGCTAGGAAAACGGGACGCCAGCAGCGGGCTCTGCTCCGGAAAACCAGTCCCTCACCTCCAATCCAAGCCCCTCACCTTCATTTCCAAAGCAAATTCTCAAGGGCGGAGGGGACGGGAGGTTAAATTTGGTCTCAACCGAGAGGTTTGGTGGTTTGTCCTCTCGGAAGATGCCCCGCGCCAGGCTCACCCCATCCTCTCCGCCGCACTATTGTTTCAGGGCTACGAGAAAAGCCGAGCCTAAAAAAAAAAATAAGTTAGCTCCAATGGAAAAAAGCGCTCATTGTGCCAACACGCCGCAGCTCGAAAAAGCCGACGTGACTCAGCCCTGACCTTTGAACAACACTACAATTAGAAAAAGGATGCCATGGTCCCCATTCAGTTTTTTAAGGCACTGGAAGGCCGATTTCCTTCAATTCATTTGCAATATTGGGTCCGCGCCCACCCATTCATGGTGCGGGAGCCGCTCCTCACAGGCTTTACCGCCCGAAAAATGGGGTGTTTTGTGTGGATCTGAGCTGGGACCGCTCCTGGGGAAGCTCCGACACTCTGGAGAGGGCATCGTCTTAAATGAAGAGAGAATTCAAGCGGCTCGGAAGCTTGGGGTTTTCCCGTTTAATGTTGGTATTCGCCGGTTGGAGGGAAGGAGCTATAGGGAAGTGCAGACCCACATAACCAGAGGTGCGCGGGCACGACTTAAATACGCTCGCGCAGCCCAAAATTGGGGAGGGTAATTATGGAGGGTGGTAAATGGGAGATCACGGAGCGGAGAGGGACAAAATGCAGGAAATTTACGGAACCTTGGCCACGCGGAGAAGGGACCCGGGCATTTTGGAAACGAGCCGTGGAAAGAAGAGGGGTCTGGCCCCCTGGGTCCGTACCGGGAGGTACAAGCGCTCGGCGGAGACGGCTTCAGCCAGCTGCCATTTCCACACGCGTCCCAGGGCAAGACGTGGAAAGGGAGACTGAAGAATTCCCCAAACCCCTGCAGCAACCGCCGTCAGGCCAGAGCCGCTCCCGCCGCATCCCTTCCCAGGGATCCAGCCTTATTTACGGAGCTCCCAGATCTTATCCCAGGGCGCCATTCTCCCCACAACCGACCCATTCGGTGCCTCCCTCCATCCCTTTTATTTCAAGGAGCAGCACAAACAGCTTTCTGACAACCACCTCGGCAACGCCACGTGTGACAACGCACCATTCCTTTGTGCCCCTCCGCACCTTTCTCCTGGAGGTTTTTGGCCAACCCCCAGAGCCCCTTCACTCTCTCTCTGTGCCCCGGCTTTCCAAACACGGGTGCAAAAATAAGCCCTGCATTTTAGAAAGGCCCGCGACGAGTCGTCAGATGTCAGCGCGCGGCGGTAATTAAGGTTTTAAAAGGAGATAGGCAGCAGCAAAAAAAAAAAAAAATTCCGGGCGTTTGACTATTTTTGCCTCTTGGAAGAGCCACCTGTTTTATCGGAACAGGTAGATTTATGGGCATATTAACGCGGCGCTGCTGCTCCCACCCTGATGAGGTTCTCAGTGACCCTCTTCTCTCCCGAGATTTATGATTTCTCGGAGCAGACTATCGCAGAGGGCTCTAACTCCAAGCTCTTTGCCTGACTCCATCCTCCACCCGCCGCGCTGGCAGAATCTCCCGCACCGAGGATCTGGATCCCTTCATATTTTCCGCGCCCCCCCCACCCCCCACCGCCCCAAATCATCTCCCATCATTGTGCAACTGCACCCTCTCCCAGAAGGCGCCGCGTCGGGTTTACGGGGAAGGATGTCTCCTCGCTCCTCTCACGTCGGGTTCCAAACTGCCATCCCAGGAGCTGGCGATGGGGAGGTTTCGCCCCTCTACGCGCCAGAATTAGGTCCGAGGAGCGCATTAATGCGTTCCCGGCTCTCCGTGTACTCACTGACCCGACAAAATCCCCCGCAAAAGCCTTTCTGCGGCCGCAACGGGCTCCCCAGCTGCAATTCGCAGCAGCCCAGGGCTCTCGCTCCCTTCTAATTGCCTCCTCAGCCGCTCCTGCCTAATGGGAAACCCTTTTAACACCACTTTCCACCTGCAGCCCTTAATAAAAATTAAGTGGATAAACTCTTTAAGTGCAAGAAAAAAAATAAATAAAAAGAAATCAGACGAGATAGAGCCCAAGCACAAGGCAAGCAGCTCGCCCATAAGCTTTTCCCCACCTCGTTTGATCTACGGCCCTCCTCCCCCCCGCCTCAAACAGCAGAGATCGCCCCCGCCGAGGTGCCAACTGGGTGATGATTCAGCGATGGAGAAATATACAGCTGAGGTCACCAAAATCGCTTTACTCGCACCCTTAGGGTTCTTCACCGTATTTTTTTTTTTTTTTTTTCCCGCCCACGTTACGGGCTGCAGATAATTTGTTTCGCGCGCAGCCAAAGCACGACGCGCTTAAATTTCCTTCCGAAGCTTACAAACGTTGGGGGTTTATCGCAAACGCCGCACCAAGCCTCTTAAAAGGGAGGCAAGCTAACGCAGCGATGGCAAATGGGTCTGAATACCTAAAACGGGGGGGAGGAAACGCCTCCCCCCCAGCCAGGGAAACCAAAGGTGGGGTGCGGAGCCCGGCCAGGAGGGGAATGAGCCGCCATCGCGCCTGCAGGAACCGCACTTAGAGCCGCGCGACCCGGCGCTCGCACCCGTATCGCCAGCGCCGCGAGGATCGGGGAACGCGTCGCGCCGGGACTTCGGGGAAGGCAGGAGTCTCCCGATTAGGAAAAAAAAAAAAAAAAAGGCAAAGAAAAGAGCCAGGAAGACACAGACGAGCAAGACGCCGGCGGAACAAATCGCTCCTTACGTTTAAGTCTAGCTTGGATGGCTTAAAATCCAATCCTTTGAATATTTATTCCTATAAATGAGGGGTTTTTTTGAGGTCGAATCGCTCATCTCCCTGTTGGAAGCCCCACATTGAGGGGGTTTAAGCAGATAAAAATGACACTAATAATAATAAATAATAATAATAAATGGCCGCTCCTGCCCGTTATCCTAGTGACCGTAAAACCCTCCCCGCCGACCCCCCAAAATAAACCCCCGCTTCCCCGCCTGAAAGCGGCGACTGACACAGCCACGCACGGCACATCTACCGCTTATAAATAACCTGAAGAAGTGAAGAAGCCCCCAGAAAAAAAAAAAAAAAAAAAAAAAAAATCTTTAACTGCCCCAACGACAGCCTGATTCAACGTTTTGCAAGAACTTCATTTTAGGAAATGGTTTAATTTAGCAGGCTTTACTGCTGAGATGAATTTACGGCTTGTTTTGCACGGCTGCGGAACTCTCCCGCCCCATCCCCTACACGCACACACAACCCTTTATTGTCGAGATGTTTACTCTCGGGGGGGAATTTTAGGACTTTAATGTTTTTATTGTTTTAAGCCGGCATATAAAAAAAATTATTTGAGCAAAACAGCTGGTGCGAGTGCCGGGGAAGTGGCGGTGCCGTTTCTCAGCTTGCGTCGTTAAGCAGGTGTTAAATAAACACGATGCCACGCTCGCCCCGAGATTCGCCCCGGCAGGAGACGTGCAGGGGGTCTTTGAAGAAAAGGGGAGGGGGGGACACACGGTAGCGAGCCGAAAGCTCACCCTCACGCACCGAAATTCCCTTTTCCACCAACACCCCGGACCCGATTTTAGCCTAAATTCCTCCAGACGGTACCACTAACCCAGGGAAGGGGTGAAGAGCAAAGAGGGAAAAAAAAAAACCCCCAAAAACCCCCGCTTGCCACCGCCTGTGCACAAAGGGGGTTTCTGCAGGTGGGCCACGTGCCCTCGTCTTTACGCCCGCAGAAGAAAAAGCCCAAAAGGTGGCTTTTTTCTCTGATTTCCGCCACGCACGCGCCAGCCCTTTGTGCGGCCGCAGCACCGCGGGCCCCCAGCGGCAGGATAGCGCAGGGTTCGCCCGGCGAATCCGTGACAAAATCTCCCTCCCGCTACCAGAAATAAATATATTCACGGTGAGCTTTTACACCTCAACCCAAGACTCTTTAAGGAAGGTTCTCCTGCAAAGCAGCCACCGCCGAAGGGAGAGAAGGGTGGGTTTTTGTAGCCAAAACCCCCCTAAAGCGTAAAAAAAAGACCCACACGGCTATAAATCACTTGTGTGAATAGCTCCGCTCTCATTCTCACATCTCACATGAAGTATCTAGAAAGGAGCTGAGATATTATGGCTGAAAGGGGTTGGTTTTTTTGCACCCTGCAACAAGATGCTCACCGGGGGGCGGGGGGATGTTTTTTCCCCCCCCCCCCTGCCAAGTGCACGAGGCCACGGCAGCATCTCCCCGTTTCTCCGTGCTCCGGCATGACGGGTATCGCCGCATCCATCGCCCGCCGTGTCGCTCTGCGCCAGGAGATGCCGGCCCCGCTGCCGCAGAGGGGCGGAGCGGCCCCCGCCAGCCGACAATGCCCGGAGAGCATCCTCGGGAGGGGAAAAAAAAAAGAGGATCTTAGCCGCTTTTCCCATTTTTAGCCGCTTTTCCCATTTTTAGCCGCTTTCCCCATTTTTAGCCGCTTTCCCCATTACCCACAGCCGTCTCCTCCTGCCTTTGCAAAGCTGAGTCTTTCTGGGGTTAGAGAACGGGGCGGGGGAATCGGGTCCATGAAAATAACACACACACCCCCCCCCCCCCCCGGTTATTTAGATATTGAAATAAAACCAAGTCGCAGGTTTGTTGGTTACTAATAACTCCATACAGGGTCTAAAGAGCCAAAGGAAAACATTCCCGTCTTTCTCTTTGTGACCCAAACCAGGCTCCTCAGCATCATTTTTGCTGGGGAAGGAGACGGAAGTCCCGGGCAGCGTCGTCCCCCCCCCCCCACTCATTTTTTCATCCTGAAGTGCCAACCTGGTTGGATTTTGTGCAAAGAGGTTTACAGAAAATCCTGCACACTCAGGCACCTTTTTGAAAACGAAGCGTACCCGTGATGGCGCGGTAACGAGGTCTTTGTCAGAGCGCCGCGCTGCCCCCGCGCCTGGGGACGAGTTATCTGCTCGCGCCGTAAAACACGGAGAATTCATAATTTTCGGAGAGATTAGCAGACAGGCAGCAAGGGAGGCTGCGAACAACAACCAAAAAAAAAAGACCAAAAAAACCCCACAAAACCAAACAGCCTGATCTTCAAATGATTGGTTTGAACATAAGGAAATATTTTACCGGCCAAGAAAAGACCCAGAGCTCAAAAAAGGCAGGAAAAACTCAACACCGAGCGCAAGGCTTCGATTGTACCTAAAGATCCCTCTCCTCCTTCCTACCCGACCCTCCTCCCTCCGAAACCCCCAAACCCCGTGCCCTGTTTCTCCTTTGCTTTCGGAAAGGGACGGATGAAGAACAGGTTTTGCGGTTCTGGCGATAAGATCGCCGGAGGTTAAACTCACAAGCCACGGTCAACGTGGCAACACACCGGGCAGGTTGGCGCGCTCTTGCAGCCGCCGGCAGCCTTTTTGCTCCCATTCAGCTCAAAAACCACGAGCGAGGGAGGTTTTACATCAGCCTAATTTCAAAGTTAATAAAAGAGCCTGGCTCAATTTATGGCCCTGCGCTGGCAGCACACGCCGTTTGCATTTTTGATATAGAGCAAGAGCTTTAGGTAAGGACCGGGCTGAGATTATTGCCTTCCAAGCAGAAAGTCCGGGGTTGTGAAACTCCCTTAAATCAAAAAAGGAGAAGAAACCGTTCCCAGCCAGTGCCCGGCCGTGCTCCTCTGGGGGTATTTTTGCCGCCCTGATCATGTTCCCGAGAAAGGGGAAACCTTCCCTCCCCGCCAAAAGGGGAAACGGTCCCACGATGCGGGAACAGTGAGGGTACGGCTCAGTAAAAGAATAATAATAATAAAAATAATAATAAAAAAACAACAGAAATTTAAATTGTTAGAAAGCCGTCAGCGTCTGAGAGCCTCCAGCCCCGGCTCGGTGGGCTTTGCCGGCCGGCCCGCAAGCGGCCCGTGCTGCGGGTGGGAGATGCGGATGGGGTGAGGATGAGGATGGCAAACCCCGCTGTGAAATTACAAGCCCCCTGGAAAACCTGCATCCCCCGAGCCGTGCAGAGCCCGCTTTTCGAGCAGGGGATGCTCTCCTGCATCAGCATCCAGAGTCGTGACTGCTGCCGCCTCTCATTCCTCTCCTTCCTTCTCCTTCCTCTCCTTCCCCTTCCTCCCTTCTCCTTCCCCTTCCTCCCTTCTCCTTCCTCTCCTTCCTTCCTTCTCCTTCTTCTTCCTCTCCTTCTTTCCTTCTCCTTCCTCTTCCTCCCTTCTCCTTCCTCTCCTTCCCCTTCCTCCCTTCTCCTTCCTCTCCTTCTCCTTCCTTCTCCTTCCTCTCCTTCCCCTTCCTTCTCCTTCCTCTCCTTCTCCTTCCCCTCCTTCTCCTTCCTTCCTTCTCCTTCCCCTCCTTCCTTCCTTCTCCTTCCTCTCTTTCCTTCCTTCTCCTTCCTCTCCTTCCTTCCTTCCTTCCTTCCTCTCCTTCCTTCCTTCTCCTTCCTTCCTTCTCCTTCCCCTCCTTCCTTCCTTCTCCTTCCCCTCCTTCCTTCCTTCCTCTCCTTCCTTCCTTCCTCTCCTTCCTTCCTTCTCCTTCCTTCCTTCTCCTTCCTCTCCTTCCTTCCTTCCTTCCTCTCCTTCCTTCCTTCCTTCCTTCTCCTTCCTCTCCTTCCCCTTCCTTCCTTCTCCTTCCCCTCCTTCCTTCCTTCTCCTTCCTCTCCTTCTCCTTCCTTCCTTCTCCTTCCCCTCCTTCCTTCCTTCTCCTTCCTCTCCTTCTCCTTCCTCTCCTTCTCCTTCCTTCCTTCTCCTTCCCCTCCTTCCTTCCTTCTCCTTCCTCTCTTTCCTTCCTTCTCCTTCCTCTCCTTCCTTCCTCTCCTTCCTTCCTTCCTTCCTCTCCTTCCTTCCTTCTCCTTCCTTCCTTCTCCTTCCCCTCCTTCCTTCCTTCTCCTTCCCCTCCTTCCTTCCTTCCTCTCCTTCCTTCCTTCCTCTCCTTCCTTCCTTCTCCTTCCTTCCTTCTCCTTCCTCTCCTTCCTTCCTTCCTTCCTCTCCTTCCTTCCTTCCTTCCTTCTCCTTCCTCTCCTTCCCCTTCCTTCCTTCTCCTTCCCCTCCTTCCTTCCTTCTCCTTCCTCTCCTTCTCCTTCCTTCCTTCTCCTTCCCCTCCTTCCTTCCTTCTCCTTCCTCTCCTTCTCCTTCCTTCCTTCTCCTTCCCCTCCTTCCTTCCTTCTCCTTCCTCTCCTCCTTTCCTTCCTCTCCTTCCTGCTGCCCAAATGGCACTGAACAGCCCCAATAACCGGCGACGGGTAGCCAGGATATGCCCATGTTGATATCAATATATATGTATATACATGTGTGACTTTATATAGGAATATATCCTGGTGTGCGCTCTCGAGATATAGATATAGATATATATTTATAGTTGCTGAGTCTGCAAGTCACCCCTGGAAAAGCAGACGGCTTTCCCTGGAAATCAGGCTGGACGCCCCGCAGTGCTGCTCAGCTCCTTCTTCCAGAACCAGGGAGGTTAAACCGAGTTTTAAGCAGCTCCGAAAAAACCAGTGCCGCCACCTCCCAGCTCTCGGCCCCCCGTCTCGCTGGCTGGGGGCCCCCCCTTGCACCAGAGACTGGGAACCCCCCCCCGAAATCCCCGTCCCCAGCTCAGCGCCGGGTGTGTTTCTGATGTGATTTGTGACGGGGCTGAAGAACCCTTTGGGACACGAGGTGCTGCAAAAGGGCGATTTGAGCCATTCCTGGCTCTTCTATCGCCACATGAAATAGGTTGACTGGTTGCGTGCCGCCTCATCTACTCCATTTTTACGCCAAAATGAATGAGTTATGCTAATGAAGCGATCGCAGAGCAGGCCCGAGACGGTGGCAGCGGCCGACGAGCCGAGGCTTTGCTGCATGGCTCATCCTCCCATCGCGTTTTCTTCGACAGGACCTGCATTAAAAGGTGGCTGCTGCCTATTTTAAGGCGTTATTAGCAATTCTGCAGCCTCGGCACCAGCATCTCTACAACGACAGAGGGGGAAAAGCATGCAGCTATTTCTGCAAATCCGGAGGTGCTACTTCTTCATTTTAATTGCTGCAGCAGCCACTATGGCTACGAAATCCTACCGAGGGCTCGTTCTCGCACGGGCACTCGCCGGGGCAGAGATGTAAAACCTGTCGCCAAACCTCCCTGCGCCTCCCGAGCGAGAAGCCAAAGTCACAGCCCCGACGTGGCTGAGAAAATCCAAACTAGACAAGAAGTAACACGGGTTGAAGTCACTGATCTCCCCTACCGATTAAACCCATTCGGGCTAGCGAGCAGTTACTTCACGTAAAAAATAAAAACCCGACAGATATATTTCATCAACCAGATCTGGGAGGTTTCCAGGGGGAGATGCAGCAGAGCCTCATCGAGCATCTCCACTGCGGCTCCCGGAGACCTTTTGCCACTGCAACGCTGCAACGCGCGGTACACACGGGAGGAGGACACTGCGACAGCCGCAAATACACATAATTACAGTTTCCGGATGAATTTTCCTTCAATGCCTGCCCTTTAAGACAGCCCCCTCGCACACCCGGCCCGGCACACGTGGCCGCGGGAGGGAGAGCATCTCTCCTGCGGCTCCCGCAAGGATGGGGAGGGAAGACGAGCAGCACCGTGTGCCTCCAGCGGCGCGGAGTTCCACCTACAAACATCCCCATTCCCAGATTACGCTGCCTAGTTTCGTCTTCTAAAGACTTTTTTTTAAAAAAAAATCCATTATACAAAATATCTCACCCCAAGAGATGGAGGTGGAGATCTTGGGGGGTGGTGGTGGGGGGGTGTCTCTGCATCCTGCTATCAGCATCCCTGATAACACAGGCTGCCCTGGAAGGTATGTGAGCCAGAATTCACCTGCGGAAGGGCAGCGGAGAGGGAGAAAAGCCGCTGGAGAAGGGAAGAGGACACCGTGCCGTAACTTGGTCTCCCACCGCTGGTTACGCTTCCCAGCCAGCGCAGGAACCGGGCGTCGCGACAGCCCCCCGCCATCCCCGGCGCCGCAGCGACAGCCCCCCGGGGTTGTTTCTGATGGGCAGCGTTTCCTGAGGGGAGAAAGGCAGCAACATGGAGGAATCGGGAAGCGCAAGAATGGGGTGCGGGATGAAAACCGAGCCCCGCGCTGGGTGGGGGGTGACAGGGGCACAGCACCACGGCACGAGGCCATCGCTAATAAAAAGGGCGGCGGGGAGGAGAGCCGCGGTCCGGAGCCCTGGGAGGGGAGGCGGGACAGGGCTGGCTTTTGGGGTGACTCCTGGGAGAGAAGGGTACGGAGAGAGTGTATTTTCCAGCATTTCCGCGCCCACGGAGCGGCCGCGGGGCCATGTGGGGCCGCCCAGGCCGCGGGGGTCCCGGCCGGGGCCATGGGGGTCTCCTCCCGCCCCCGGGGGGACCTTTGGGCTCCCAGGGCTGGAAAAAAACCCACCTCGAGCATCTCAAACCGCTCCCGGGAGCTGAACCGCTGCCGGGCTCCGGCCCCACGGTGTCTCCGTGGCCCCCCCCGGGGCCGGTTGGGTCCCTGGGCCGGTGCGGCCGGGCTTGGGGCTCGGTGGGCACTGGGGGGACTGGTTTTGGTGGGGAAAACTGGACTTTGTGGCAAATGGGTGACACGAGGTTCCCCCGTGAGGCCGCGCGGGGTTGAAGGTGGCCTTTTCTGCGTCCCGCGCCGGCGCAGCTCCTGCTTGGAGAATGGTGGGATGGTTCTAATCGTAGAAAAGCTTTGGGTTGGGGCAAAAAAACCCGGATTTCTGCTCTAGGGTGATTTTTCTCCTGATTTTTGCGGTCCGGAGCCCCTTGGGAAGCAGGGGGAAAAAACCCGTGAAAAGCCCTGGCAAAAGATGAGCCTTCAATTCTCCCTCTGCCCTTTTCCCTCCCAGCCCCTCGGCAGCACCAGGGGCTTCCAGATCCATCACGGCCAGAGCGGCTGCTAGGTCCCCGGCTTCCCAACGCGCCCCGGAAGGCCACCAGCACCTGCCCAGGAGCCCGACGCTTCAAGCACGACTCCTAATTAATCCCTAATCAGCCCCAGGGGACACAAACGTGTTTTCCCTGCAAAGAACGAACCAGCGGCGGCGTTTCGCGTTATTAAAAGTTGAGTCTTTAGGCGGCGGTTTCTTCCCAGAGCCGCAGGATTTGTGCCGAGGTCCAGGCAGGCCGCAGGCATCCAGGTTTTTATTGAGAAAAAGGGGAATTTGGAAAACCGGCCGGAGCCGTTTCCATCTGACAGACAAGTGTCTGCGGCGGTCGGGCTGCGCACACGCGCACGTGCTTCAAATGCAAAGCGGAGCTGGCATTCTCCGACCTGGCAATGAATCCCCAGCCCTAGGAATGATAAAAGATTTTAACTTACAGGAAACGCCGCTATTAAATAATATTTAAGTCTTAATTATATTTTAAACCAGTCATTTTCGGGGAAAGAAAAAAAAGGAAAAAAAAAAAAAAAAAGAAGTTCCATTATAGGGCTTTTGTAGTTAAAGGTCTGTCAACATTTCCATTTTAAACCTTCATTTCTAGGGGGTTTATAATTTGGTCATAAAAATTCATTCTAGACTGGAACTTGGCATACAGGGGCTCAGCCCAGGAGCAATATTTTTTATTATCCAATTTGGTTTAAATTGGTTTGGCCGTTTTTAAGTTATAGGAGTGTAAAAAATAAACGTTTACTGGTTTCAGATGCCTTCTCTCAAGCTTATTATTATTCAAAATTAGCTTTCTCCTCCCCACCTCCAAAAATACCTTCAGCAAGAGGTGGGAGATATCATTTCACTCTGCTGACAATACGTGAGTTACAACTCAAATTAATTCCCTTCGTTTGATGCTAACAACCTCAAGAGTTACTATAACCCAGCACCACTTTTACGCGGACCCATTGCACACCGGGAACGCTCGGAGATTTGCGTAGCATCTGCCATTTTGCGCTCGCCGTACAGGTACCGCAGCTGTAAAAGGCCTTAATTTGAAATAAATAATTAACTCTGGAAACCTGCATTCCTGGAAAAGAACAGAAGACCTTTAACCAAGATGTTTCTCGGTAGAATTTCATTTCAGCTGTGGCAGCTTCAAATAAAAAAGCTGCAGCTGTGAAGCGAGCGGGCGGATACAGCCAGGAATTCCGCGCCGCGCAGCTTCAGACGTTTCCTCCAATTTAAAAAAAACAGAAAAGAAACTCTAGTTTATGGCTCAGCTCTTCAAATCACTGGGGTGCAGTAGGGACACAACGGAGACGTGACTTTGCATGCTAACGACAGGCGAGGGGTAGCTGTGCCCAAGCAGAACAGAAAAAAAAAAAAAAAAAGCTCGCGCGGAGAAGGATTTTTATTCTCGCTCCATCATTAACATCCGCGATTTTTCATTTTAATATTTGGCTGGTAGAGGGGGGCGGCAGCCGCAGCTCGACCCCGATGGGGAGCGACTCTGGGGCACGATGGGGAAGGATTTGTGCCCGGGGCCACCTGCAAGGGCTGGTTCCCCTCCCGTGGACCCATCGCGGGGGGACGGGAACCACTTCCCAGTCCCAGGTTCCATCCCGGGGGGTACAGGAACAGCTTCCCGCTCCCCTGGACCCATCCCGGGAGGGACGGGAACCGCTTCCCACTCCCCTAGACCCATCCCGGGGGGGACGGGAACCGCTTCCCACTCCCCTAGACCCATCCCGGGGGGACGGGAACTGCTTCCCCCATCCCAGGCTCCACCCTGGGGGCTGGGAACCACTTCCCAGTCCCCTGGACCCATCCCGGGGGGACGGGAACCGCTTCTCATTCCCGATTTCTATCCCAGGGGGGAAGGGAACCGCTTCCCTCTCCTTGGGTTCCATGCCAGGGGGGCAGGAACTGCTTCCCATTCCTGAGTTCCACCCTGGGGAGACGGGAACTGCTTCCCCCTCCCCTGGATCCATCCCAGGGGCACGGGAACTGCTTCCCATTCCCAGGTTCCATACCAGGGGGACCAGAACCACTTCCTACTTCCCGGGTTCCATCCTGGGGAGACAGGAACTGCTTCCCCCTCCCCTGGATCCATCCCAGGGGGGACGGGAACCACTTCCCTGTCCCTGGGTTACATCCCAGGGGGACGGGAACCACTTCCCATTCCTGAGTTCCATCCCGGGGTGGAGGGGAACCGCCTCCCCCGGTGACACCTGCCATCCAGCCCCACGGCATCGTGGTGTCCCAGGTCACCTGGGGGCCCTGGAGCTGAGACCCGATGCCGATCGTGCCATGTAACCCCGGACGGGGCCGTGGCAACCCCGCTCTTGGCTCACCGCTCTCACCAGTCCGGCGCTGGTGACTGGCGTTCTCCGCCCTGCTCCGCAGAAGCCATCCTCCTGATTAATAAGGCTCAGATTGCCAAAGATAAACCAGCTCCTACCTCATTAAAGGAGTGGGTGTCAGGAGCCCGAATTCTTTAGGAAAATCGCCCTGCGCCTGTGTCCAAGCCCAGCCCCACTCAGTTCCCGTGCCAGGACAGTAACAGCTCCTTCTGGAGGACGGGGTGTCATAACTCTGCTCAATGAGCACTGAAATCCCTGCGTGCTCTCACAGCAGGTAGGCAACCACAGAATCACAGAATCTTCAGAGTGGGAAGGGACCTCTAGAGATCATCTAGTCCCACTCCCCTGCTAGAGCAGGACTGCCCGGAGCACATCACCCAGGGCTGCATCCAGGCAGGACTTGAAGATCTCCAGAGAAGGGACTCCACACCCTCCCTGGGCAACCTGTTCCAGGGCTCTGTCACCCTCACCGTAAAGGAGTTTTTCCGTGTATTTGAACGGAACTTCCTATGTTCCAACTTGTGCCCACTGCCCCTCGTCCTGTCATTGGGAACCATTGAGAAGAGTCTGGCTCCATCCTCCTTCAACCCACCCTTTAGATACTTGGATGCCATAATAAGGTCTCCCCTCGGCCTCCTCTTCTCCAGGCTGAAGAGTCCCAGCTCTCTCAGCCTTTCCTCCTAAGGGAAATGCTCCAGTCCCTCCATCATCTTAGTTGCCCTTCGCTGGACTCGCTCCAGCAGTTCCCTGTCCCTCTTGAACTGGGGAGCCCAAAACTGGACACAGGATTCCAGTTGTGGCCTCACCAGCGCCGAGTAGAGGGGGAGAATGACCTCCCTCGACCTACTGGCCACACTCTTCCCTGTGCAGCCCAGGATTCCATTGGCCTTTTTGGCAACAAGGGCACATTGCTGGCTCATGGATAATTTACTGTCTACCAGGACCCCCAGATCCTTCTCCTCAGAACTACTTCCCAGCAGGTCCCCCCCTAACCTGTACTGGTGCTTAGCATTCTTCCTCCCCAGGCGCAGGACCTTGCACTTGCTTTTGTTGAGCCTCATGAGGTTCTCCTCTGCCCAGCTCCCCAGCCTGGCCAGATCACGCTGGGTGGCAGCGCGGCCCTTTGGGCTGAAGTTTCTCAAAGATTGGATTTTAACTCTCTGAATTTCTCCTGCGGTTTCTCTGGCTTCCCTTCCCAAGCTCCAGGAGCGCAATCGCAAGCGGCAGACCCCACGCAGGCTGTTCAATCAAGACACAACTATTTCTTTCCCTACACGCTCACGTTCAAACCCAAGCCACTGGTGTCCTGCCCTGGGGCTGGGAGCAATTCCAGCAGGGCTGAGGCATTCCTTTGGCTTTTCTCCTGGGAGTGAAGGTGACTCCTGGCAGCATCGAGTCAGAAAATATTTTCCTACCTTTTTGCTTTACGCCGTAACTGGAAGGAGAGAAGGGCACAAAGCAAACCTTTGGAGTTGGAACAGAAGGAGGATGCTTTGCCGTAAAGCAAACGGGCATTGGGCACTTGCTTCCTCGGGCCTCTGGGCTGCTCCACGCACCTACCCACTCGCTTCACTATTATCCTGCCTCTTTTAATCCCAATAAACGGCAGCGTGTCTCCAACCATCTGCTGCCACCAAGGACACGCAGCCACTGCCAGACCTGCAGAGACAGGGACAAGCCTCACTCCTCGTCCCGGTGAACCTTGGTCCCTACCTGAAACTGGGATGAAGATAACGCCGGGACAAATCGTAGCTCCGGCTGCCGGTAACTCCACGGCTGGAAATCCCACGGCAAACCTCAGAGCGGCCAAGGCACATCCTGCCTGGACCTTTGGAAGTTTGAAGCGTGACAAGGAGAGCTGGCTGCTTCTTGGAAAGAGAAGAGGGCCATTTTTTTCCCTCTCTACACCGGGACGCTCATAAAAAGGCATAATCTATATTCGTTTGGATTATACAAGCTACAAAACACACCTCAGCTTCAGCTCCACATTTAACCAATCGCAGAAGCCATTTGTTGCCTCGTATATTACAAAGCAATAGAGATTTAAGGGATAATGGTCATGGCGGCAGAGTATACAAAGCAATAAACTGCTTTTGAGGTTGGTTAAATGCCAAGTGATGCTGAGGCCTCAATGCCATAAACATTATTTCTATTATATGACAAGATAAGAGGATACAATAAACCACAAGGAAGAAAAATCATTTTCTGGCCTCGTCAAAGTTCTGGGCTTCGCGTTTCTCGGACACTGCACGAGCATCACCTCAGTGGCACGGGTTTAAGGGGAATAAATTGTTAAGTTAAGGGTGGGTTTAAACAGCAAACGATTGTTTGAGGAAATGGCCTGTATAACTGTGGCGCTGGAATTAGGGCCTGAGCGATGATTTGTGTCACTTCTAAAAAGTGAGGCGGCGTGGAGTGGGGAGGCAAGGGCTAGGGCAAGTCTTGCTCCCAGTAGAATATAGTCAATATTACGGCCCCTCCATTAGTTTGGGCAACAGGAGTGGACAAAACAGTTTTATTAATAAAGATGTTCCTCCGTTATGACACTTCATAAAGCCTCAAGCATCCGGCGCTCCCGGAGCCTTCAGGAGAGGAGCAGAAGAGGCACGACTTGGAGAGGAGCATCTATCCACCAACCTACCTACGTCTCTCGCCCGCCCACATCAGCCAGCAGGGTGATTTAACCCAAGGAGGGTTTAATGTTAAATGGGTTTAATGTTAAACCTGAGAAGGGTTTAACAAAGTTTTGCACGGGAGGATATAGAGCCAGAGATGGAGTGACTTCCCTCTGCCACCACCGGCTCTTGGTAACGGAGCAGAGGCAGCACACGGAATCATGGAATGCTTTGGGTGGGAAGGGACCTTAAAGCTCACCCAGTGCCACCCCCTGCCCTGGGCAGGGACACCTCCCCCAGCCCAGGTTGCCCCAAGCCCCGTCCAACCTGGCCTTGAACCCCTCCAGGGATGGGGCAGCCACAGCTTCTCTGGGCAACCTGGGTCAGGGGCTCACCCCCCTCACAGCCAAGAATTCCTTCCTCACATCCCATCTAAATCTCCCTCTTCCAGTGTAAAACCCTTCCCCCTCGTCCTATCGCTCCAATCCCTAAATGCCATCCCTGGAGGTGTCTAAAAGCCGGGCAGACGCGGTGCTGAGGGACGTGGGTCAGTGGTGGTTTGGGCAGTGCTGGGCTGATGGTTGGACTCGATGATCTTAAAGGTCCCTTCCAACCCAGGGAAGTGGTGGAATCACCATAGAGTCACAGAATGGTTTGGGTGGGAAGGGACCTTAAAACCCACCCAGTGCCACCCCCTGCCCTGGGCAGGGACACCTCCCCCAGACCAGGTTGCTCCAAGCCCCGGCCAACCTGGCCTTGAACCCCTCCAGGGATGGGGCAGCCACAGCTTCTCTGGGCAACCTGGGCCAGGGGCTCACCCCCCTCACAGCCAAGAATTCCTTCCTCACATCCCATCTCAATCTCCCTCTTCCAGTGTAAAACCCTTCCCCCTCGTCCCATGGCTCCCCTCCCTGCTCCAGAGTCCCTCCCCAGCTTTCCTGGAGCCCCTTTAGGGACTGGAAGGGGCTGGAAGGTCTCCCCGGAGCCTTCTCTTCTCCAGGCTGAAGATCTGAAGCCCCTGCCTTCCCTCTAGACCTTTGCTCCACATGCCTTAGACAGGACGGCCGAAGTTTTAATTACCTTGTGTTAATGAGTCAGAGCTGTCTCATTATGCAGACTTAGTTAATACCTTTCAACTTTAATGGCAACGCTAAAGTTTACAGCTAACACTCAGTTGCGCTAAGGCTGCCTTTCATCACTCGGGATGTTTTAAATGGGATTAGAAGATTTTAATAATGATTAGCAGCTCATACCACCCCCAGATGAGTTTCAGTGAGCAGATTCAGTGAAAGCCTGACTCGAGGCGCTGCTCTATGTTTCCTGCAGCCGTTCGGGGGCAGGGACCGGCCTCCACCTCCCTCCTCATCCTCAGGCGGTGGCACGGGGGGCACGTCCCTGCTGGAGAACAGCTCTTCTCCCTCCGGGCCGAGAGGGAAGCGGGTCAGGGAAAAATGTGTCACCTGTCCTCTTCGAGAAGAAACCAGATCAATGACCTTGGGAAGAATCTTTTTTAAAAGCAAGTATATGCGGCGCATTTAGAAGGCAGCTGTGTCACAGCAGACTCGCTGTTGGGAAGCGATCGCGTACAGAATCCAAAAATAACAACCATTAAAGACCTAGCAACCACAACATGTTTACATACCCACTGCAAGCCCACTAGCTGTGGCGATACGGGGGGTACAGCAAGACCTGCTCATCTATTTTCGGTGGCCATTCTCTCTTCCCCCTCCTCACTTCCCCGAAAAGTTCACTTCACGGCCTTTTTCTACATAGAAACAGCGAAGGAAAAGGAGGAAAAAAGGGGCATACAGCATAAAAGACGGGGCTGGTACCAGCTATAGAGGGAAAGAAGCAGCTAACTGTTCAAAGAAATTACACCGGGAAGGAAAATAATCTTCTTTTCCTTTAAACTAAAGGGGGAAAATCACCACTGGCTTCGCAGTGACTGCAGTCTCCTGCTTGGCTCTGCTCTCGCCTCTCCTCCTCCCGTGACCTCCCGAGCTGCCGCACGGCTCCACGCAGCGATTGCAAGAGGCGCATCACTAATTTTAGCGAGCGGAAAAGGAACTGGGCGATTCATCCCCGTGCCCGCTGCCCCAGCTGACAGCGAAACCCCGTTTACTCAATTCACCCGATTTAGCCCACCCCAATTTACTCAGGACCGAAGCAGCCTGTTCCCGTGGCAGCAGCCCACCAAAACCCCCTCGAAACAGGGGAATACCCAGAAGAGCAGGAATCTCCAGGCATAAAAAAACATGCCAATGGATTGGGAACAGGATCAAAGGTTTAGAAATGAGAGAACGCAACGGAGGCGCTGGAGCCACGGCGGTGAAAGGACACAGCGAGCCAGGCCTTATCCCAAAAATGTTGACCCCGATAACCAAAGAGGCTCAACAGCCACCCATTCAAATGGCTTTTTTCCTAAGCAAAATGTACCCAAAGGTCTTAAAGAATCCAGAAAAAAAAAAAAGAAAAAGGCTGAATCCTGCAAGGAAGCCTCCCTCTGCAGTGCCAGCCCCAGCCTGCCTTGGGTTTGAGTTGGGAAAAAGCTTCCCGTGCTGTGAGGAATAACACAGCACCGCTTGGGCATGCTTTTTTGTGCCCGGCTGAGAAATAAATCAGATTATCTTCCCGAAAGCTCCAAACTCTGGATCGTACAGACCCTGCCGGGAGCCGTGGGCACTCAGCGCCCGCGGGAAGGTCGGGACGTTTCTGCAGCAGGTGACACAGAGCTGACCGCCCCTTTTTGTCCCCCGGGTTCGAAGCCAAGGGTCTCGATCTTTAGGAATGAGCTGAGCTAAGTGTAGCCCCCTCTGACCCTTATTAAGGCTTCACTTTAACACAAGTCCACGCGAAGAAGCCACTTCTGATGGGATGATCCACGGCGGCTCATCGAGGGTCAGGGTTTAGTGCCAAAAGGCAGCACAAGCCGTTGGGGAAACAATGCGGAGGTCGAGCCCCGCAGACAGCTGCTGCCCGCCATCAGCCCCCCAGCTTCAAATTCGGATTTATTTTTAATATTCAAAGCTAGCAGTTGCGCTGCCTTGTCCAGCTCATCACAACGATCCCATTTGACTCCACCGGGCCCGGAAAAAAGCAGCTCACCGAGCACCCGATTTTTAGCTGATGATCCTTCTGCGACGGTCGGTGGGGCTCTCGGGTACCACCGCGCTCCTGCAGCGGTGCTGCTGAGGAGCAGCGCTTGTAAAAGGCTGTTAAAAACCTTCAGCGTGAAGCTGAGGTACAGAATAGAGGACAAAAAAACCCCCACGCACCGGGACTTACTTACAGGGAGAGGCTGGGGGCTCCGCGTATTTAGTGAGTCCGAAGGACTGTTATGGGGTGACTCGATGGGTCAGTGAACGCCTACAGACATCAGAAATTTGATAGGAAGAATCTTCTGTCTAACAAACAAAAATTAACAAGATCCACAGCCTGGAAGCCGCAGCTGAACAGGTTTAGACTGGAAATAAGGCATAATTTTTCCTTACCGGCGAGAGCAATTAACTATTAGAACAACTTAACCAAGGGCTGTGGTGAATTTTCCATCACTGGAAATATTTTAAATCAAGCTCGGATCATCATTATTTAATACACGCTCTGGTTTGAACAGGTATTGAAGGACGTTCTAGGAAACTGTGCACGAGGTCAGGTTAGATCACAATGAATCATACCGGTATGAATTACCCGGATTCTAACATTTCAATATTAACATGAAGAATTGTCAGAATTACCCATAAGCAGCAGTCTGGAACAGCGAAAGGAGGAAGCAACCACCTTTATATGTCATTTGTGGGAGATTGTGGGAGATTAAATTTAAATACATTGTTGTTTGCCTTAATTGCTTGTTTGAATCCGATTTTAAGGTTGTATGATTGAAGTCCTCACATCATTAAGTGCTCAAATACAGCTAATACATTTTATAAATGACTTGCACAATTTCACAGGCAAAGAAGTTCAAGATAAAAAGCAGCCTACAAAAGAGAAAGGAAAAAAAAAAAAAAAGAGAGAAAAAAGAGGAAGATCACCTGCAAGTGGATAGAAAACGCCTCAGATGAGACTAGTGCCAGAATGACCAAAAAGCTGAGAAGTCCTAACTGGGAATTTTTTTTTTAAAGACCCCCAGTCTCCAAGAGTCACCAGATGCGATTTTTTTGACCCATTTCTACCCTATAAAAATCAACGCGTCACAGAACTCACACGCAGCCTCAAAGGACGTGCCCTGGGGATGCAGAATTATCTTTCATTTCAACTGAGAGACCCACAAAAGGCATTAAGATATCAAACACACTGAAGAATTGGGGGGGGACGGATGGGATGGGATGGGGGGGTACCCTGGGACCGGTTAGAGCTCCCAAACGCGTCACAGCCATAATAGTTTGGCAACCCGACATCCAGGAGTCGCAGCCAGGAAAACAAAGTGTGTGAACATCGCTTAATATCTAATTAAAAGCCACAATTCCCCCAACCCCCCTTCCTCCCCTGCAAAAAGCATCTCAGCGATTTGAGGCTCGAACACTTCAAAAACAGACAAACCCGACTCTCCCTGGACTCTGCTGTGAGCCCGCAGGAGCCCCAGTCTCTAATAGCTCCCATTAAACCAGCCCCGGCATTAATTGCACAATCCCCCTGTTCCTCCCGTTGATACGGCACATGAGCCGCCGAGGCCCTGAGCTCAGGCTTTGGGAAAGCCAAAGCAAAAGGAAAAACAAACAAACAAACAAACAAAAAGCATCGCAAAACGCAACGGAAAGGTGCGTTTCCCAGCGAGGCGAGGCGACGAGAAAGGTCGTACGGCTGAAAAAAGGGGCTGTGACTCACTCCAAGTAATAATCGCTTGCCCTAGGAAAGCGGGCAAAAGTTTTGCAAGGCCGGAGCCAACTCCAGCGTGCCGGCCGCGGAGGGAAAATTCACAGTGGGTCTTTTTTATTTTACTTCCCTCCCCCCTCAAGCCCCAAAATAGACTGCGGCAGTTTGGGGTTCACATAACACGAACCATCAACTGTCACATTCCCAGCTGCTTTACGGAATACGCTAGAGCAGCTCACTCATCCCGGCAGCGAGCGAATCTCCGTCCTTTGGTTAAACAGCCTTGGAAGAAGATGAGCAACGCTATCGGCAAACATTAACAGCAGATCAGCGTGTTTTCTCCGGGCTCACGGAAAACACCAGCGGAATAACAATCCGCCACAAAGCAAGGCGGATTTCATTACTTTGGAGTGCCTGCACTTGCTCATAACCTGGATTTACACACTGCAAATCCTCTGATCTGATTACCTCCAGTGATCACGTAAAACACCGGCTTTAAACTCTTTGCCTCAGTGATAAAACAGCCACTTTGATTCACAACGACACATTCACAATAAAGTATACTGTAAACGTACCTGTCCGCAGCCGGGGGCATTGCACACAAACGGCCTGTCGTCTCCCATATTTCATGCAGCTGAGCTGAGCTGGGGAGAAAGGAGAGAAGAGGAAATTGTTAAATAAGCTAAAAAAATTAAAAATATCAAGAGCAGAAGCTGCCCTTTTGCAGGGCTGTAATTAATCAACGCCGCGCTGCCGGGGAAGGAGGATCTCTTTGTGCCCCAGACACAATCAGGGAACAGAAATTAATCCAACCCAAGTTTAAATGAGACTTCGGAGGGCCCAGCCGATTTTTCACGTCTGAGGAGAACACGCGGCATCGCGGCTAAAAGGGCTCATTGGGAACTGCGACAGTGCGGGCCAGCGGGCAGGGAAGGAGAAGGACTTTTCCATGCCTGGGCTCCCACCAAGGGCCCAGCACCCATTCTCCGGAGGACCAAGGAACTTTCTGCATCTCAGCGTCACCAGCCGCGAGACGGGGGCAACGCTCATCTCTTGCTGAGGAGCACCCGGGCGCAGCGGGGAGCCACCAAAGGCCCCCCCGGGGCGGCGGGCGTCGAGGAAGGGCGCAGCCCGCGTCGCCCTCCCTTCGCATCCACAGCACAGACACATCAGCGACGACAGTGACAATCGACAGGAGAGAGGGGGGAGGAAAAAAAAAAAAAAAAAAAAAAAAAGAAAAAAGCGCAAGCAAGAAGCGATCAAATAAATCCAAGGCCTCTCTACGTACAAGTTATATTTTCAATGGGAGAGAACTAAAATTTGTCATTTAATTAATTAAGGGATTATAGGAGTGGTGCTCCGTTTTACAAGGCAATAATCTGGCTCCCTAGTGGGTAAACTACAAGGCTGATGGCAGGGGTAGTTTATCACAGATTATAGCCAAGGATAACAAAACACTCAGTCCTATTATGCTACAAGTGAAGCTATTCTTATTAATAAAAAATAAGAGTAAATAAAGTAACCCCCACCACCTCAAATTCAAGAAATAATGGTTCCCCTCCACCCACTGATATTTTTATAGCAGGATTTTAAAAAGCTATAATAAAGCAAATGCTATCTCTTCAGGGGGTTTACTGCGCGAACATGTTCTGGCTGTTCCTGTTGCTTCCAGCATCTCCTTGCTCCAAGTTCGGCGCTTGGCGTCGGCGACGCGTGTCAGCTCGCTCCGGCCAAGAGCGGGAATGAAACCAGAAGGCGGCCAAAACGCGTTCAGGAAGACACAGGCTCTTTTAGTTCGACTTTTTTTTTTTTTTTTTTTTTTGGCATTTCTAGCCATTAATACCTGCACGCGCGCACACACACACACACACGGGGCGGCAGCGAGAGGGTGGGGAGACTTGTTATTTTTAGGAGCTGTATGAGAAAGTGCTCCACGAACGCGGCCGAGGGTGAGCGCGCGTGCTACAGAAAACAGCCCCTTTCCACTTTTATTGAAAAGACGCAGCAATCGCTTATCGCTTAATACGAAAAAAAACCAGATTATTTTTCGATTACCGTGTGCTAGGGCAGGGCGCAGCTAAAAACGGGTGGAATTCCCCTCCCCGAGCGCCGGCTCGGCCGCAGCACACAACGGCGCCGACCAAAAGCTCCGAGAAAGCAGCTGCCGGTTCTCGTCCCACCGAAAGCACCGCGACGCTCGGCTGCGTTTGGATTTATTAAGCAAAATAAAAAAAACTCCAGGGCCTCTGCAAACATGAACTCACAAAGGCTAAATAGCCCTCTCACAAATGGAACGGGCGAGCGGCCAAAACGCTCCCTAGCGTAGGAGAAGCGTAAGAATAAAGGCGATAAAGACGGCCAGGAGCAGCCCCCCACCGCCGCAGCCCCCCAGGAGAGCCCACGGGGGTGAAAGGGGGCTGGCAGAGCCGGAGGTGGCGCGGCAGGAGACGACGGCGGCTCTGTATTGAGGACTGAACCCTGGCGAAGGCCAGCCTTGAGGTGAGACGGGCGCAGACGGTAGATACAGTGCTTAGAGATGGTTTTTGTCAGAGTTAGGTCGATGGTTGGACTCGACGATCTGAAAGGTCCCTTCCAAACCTAAGCAATTCTAGGATTCTTTAAGATCAGCCCGAGTGAGGACACGTTAGAAAGACAGGACTCTTCATACCACCATTGTGAACTTCCAACGCTCCAAACCGGGAACTTGAGAAACCAAAATACTCAACCCTCGCTCCTCCCCGCTGAACAAAGAGGGGTCTCACCTCCATCCACAACCAGCTGGTCCTCCTCCAAGAGGAACCTCCTTCAGGCCCCGAAGCAGTTGACTTACACCCATCCGCTGCATCCTAACAGGGGACATGACGTCCTAACGCGGACACACGAGCCGCTCTCTCGACCGGTGACCGGTGCCGGGCTTCCTCAGGAAGTTTTAAGGCGTAAAAGCAGCCTCCAGCAAGGAGGGATCGAAGAGGTCACACTTTCTTGTGACACCAAACCACTGCTCAGATCAACTCCCTGACACCGCAAAGACAAGGGGACACAAAACCAATTAAACGCTTTTGATCGCCTGCGCTTGAGGGGCAAGAATATCGCACCTAAAGCTCGCAGATAGCGGCGCAAAGAGCTGCGGCTCTGAACGAGCCCAGAGACAGCGCGCAGCCCTTCATCGCCCTCTCCTAGCAGGGGGCGGCCCAACCGCTGCTCTGTCTGTAAGAAAACAAGAGGAGAAATCAGATCAGACACGAAGGGGATGCTAACGATGCTGCTGGAGTTATTCCACCATCACCTTTGCAGCACAGCGGCTGGTAAGACCACGGTACCAGGACACAGGCCAAGTAAAAGTCAACAATTGCTTTCTTGGGCAACCCGGACCTCGTTTTTCCCAACAGTCTTATTTTGCGCCCATCTTCCTTGCTCATGAGACAAGGATCTGTCCCACGGCTGCCAGCTGAAGGTAGAAGCGAGAGTCATTAATTCCCTTCCTTAATCCCTATTGAGTCCATGATTTGTGCGGGCTTTGACAAATGGGTTACCTGCCTACAAAGCACAGCTTTGCACTTGTGGGGGTTCATGGGTTTGGGTTTGAATGGCACTTTGACAGTGTAAATAGCACCAGGAACGACCATACTTCCAGCTAGCGAGGAAAGCGCGTGGCCGTAGGAGAACCTGAAAGCTCCTCTCCACGTCCTTGCAGCCAGGGATGCCGGCAAACTGGTCCACAAAGGCAGCCCAAGCCCGTTTTTAGAGTTTGTCCTCAAACTAATCACAAAACTCAGAAGTCCTTGGCCAGCCCGACACCCCATTCAGCAACTGTCAAGCGATTAAGCAGCTCCAGGTTAAGAGCTATGTACCGTAGCAAAGTCAAACGCCTTTACAGGCAGCAGCAAAGCCACAAAACTTTAAAGGACGGTTGTAACGCCCCTCGCCGTCAAAGTCAGGCCGGTGCTGGGAGCGTCTGAAGACTGTTTAAATCACCCTCCTGCATTTAAACTCAGTTGCGTGGGATGAGGTTGGCGATGCGCTTCTGTCATCAACAAACAAATCTTATTGTTAAACACGCGGCGTAATTATTACGGAGGGAGGCCGCTGCGTTCCGCAGGGCAGCCAACCCTACGCTCTTTTAATTAGCACAGGTCAGAGATCCGTCCTTGCCCCCGACTCTTAAGCCGCCTTCACCAAGGTGAAGAACTTGGGGGTCTCTCTACCTCGTATTTATGCTTCCGCTGCATATAAAAGCTATTTGAGAAATTAAAGAAATGGATCAGCCGTCACTGCTGGGGCTTTGGTAACACTTAACTGAAAGGCAGAGCAGGAAAACAAACAAAAACCCGACGGCATTTCAGGCTGCCTGCCAGCTACTTCTGATGGCATAACAAGCAGCTCTATTAAAAAAAAAAAAAAATCCGGGACCAACACGCTGCAAAAAAAAAAAAAAAAAAACAACCCAGTTTACTTGATCTTGCAAAGTGTCAGGAGGATTCACTCATTCTTTAAAGAAAGACTTAGCTGCTCGTTCACTACGGAATATGACTGGTATGTACATACATGTGCTCAGATTTATACCACATTTAGTCAGGATAAATTGCTTCAATAAATTCTATTCTTAAGAACAGGCAGGATAAGCAGATGATTGGATACTGGGAACACATTCTCATTCCTCTTCCTGCAGCCGCGGGACAGTATTTCACTGTTTTGATGATTTTTAGCATGTTGGAAACGGCAAGGGGAAGCGAAGAAACGCAGACAGATTACCCAAGCGTTCCTCAAAGTCCTGTCAGCGCGGACCTGACGAGCAGCTGCCGTCCCTCGGAAAACAGAAAAGCCATTTTCAACCAAAATAGTCTGCGCTCCCCAAGTCCGTACGTGGGGTTGGTTTTTTTCCTCTCTCTTGCCTTATTAACACATGCAAATAACCTATAGGCTGCCTGTATAAGACATGAAGAAATAAACCCAAAGAAAGGGTTTAAAAGAAACCCTTTAAAGAAAAGAAATAAACCCAAAGCCACGCTTTGCAGCAGCCTCGAGTGTGTCTTGTGCTGAGAATCAGGCACCCCTTGGAGTTCGCACAGGGGATTGAAGAGCACAAATTTCCCGAAGATTGGCTGGTACAGAGCAGCGCTCTCAACGGGAGCGACTCCTCCGGAGCACGCACGGCGTGCGGAAAACCAGAATAAATCTGAGCTTTGCATCCAAGAGCGCGTCTGGTCCATAGCGGGTCTCGTTCCCACCTTCAACTGCAGCTTTCACTCCTCACCAAAGCAAGGGGATGTTTCCAAAGCCGGACATGCGTAGCCAGGACAACAGCCACGCTCCACCATTCCTCCAGCTTATCCAAGGCCGTCGGCGCCGGCAGAGCAATGACGACATATTCCTGAAGTTAATCTCCTTCTCGATTTGTTGGGGACATCACCTCTTCCTACTTCTGGCGCCAAGATAAAGGAGAAATATTACATGGCGGGGTTGGTGCGCGCCAGGACGCGGGGCTGACATGGAGCTGAGGGGAGACTCGCGTTGCGATGGCATCCGAGAGACGAGGGGCAATTCCACAGAGCCCCAGGGCAACGTTCTCCCAAGCCTTATTCCCAGCTCCATCACTGCAATGTCGGGCAACCCACTCAGGATCGCTCTGCAGCTGGAAAAAACAAACCTTCCAGAGATTAAATGCACCCTCACATCAGCTCCGTTGATTCCATCGCCGCGTGAATTGTTATTTGGAGGACGTGAAGATGTTTAAAGTTTTGATTCCGCAAAGCCTTTCGTTAATTCAGGTCCTTCGCCGGGAGGGATCGCACGCGATTTTAAAGGAAAAAATCATCAAGCGACAGCTGATGGGTAATAAAGTTAAGTATTTTGCTGTGTGCGCTATGAGGCGGCGTGTTTTAAGTGTCCATTAACAAGAGAGCGTTTTGGGCAGCCTGAGGCCTTACTGATAGCACAGGGCTTCTGTTCAGTTCAGAAGAACCGCAAAGACATTGTTTTGGAGGCGATTATTGGGCTGATGAAGAAAGACTTGGAGACAATCTACTCTGAGGCTTTGGAAAATCTGAGTCAGGGGTGCGAACACGGTGGCGCAGACGCTACATCAATTTTGTGCGCGATACCCCAAGCGCGCTGCAGATCGCTTAATAAATAATTCAGTCGGCAGACCCACCTGGAACTCGCGGGGAGAATTCCCTTGTGAAGAGTCAAGAGAATTAAAAAAAAAAAAAAAAAAAAAAAAAAGAGAAAGCCCTCAAACAAATCAAAGTACAGAATTAGCACCCGCAGAACTCAAACCACGCACAACCCCCTTTGAACCATGGAGGCTCATAAATGAAAAAAAGTCTATCACGGGCTGAAGCCGGGCACAAGAGCGATGAAGGTGGCGATTTGCTCGTCTAACGGACATGAGGAGACCTACGGGCTTCGGGACAGCCGCAGTGAAGAGGAGACTATTTGCCACTTCTGAACTGGTTTGTCCTCTCAGAGTTTAACAGAAGAAAAGTCTTGACGTTTCAGAATACCTATTACCTTAGATCAAATATATTTAGAACTGTGATTTAACGAACCTCTTTGCGATGCCTGGTGTGGACGGGATCAAGGTATCAGCGAGGACCCCAGATCTAGGCAAGCCCCTGTGAAGGGAAGGCAGATGGAAGCGAAGGGTTTTGGCCGCAGCACCAGCGCCAACACGCCGCGATGTTCGCCGTGCCTCCTTCTACACGACGGAGAGAGAAGAGAAGGGTCTTCGCAAAGAGCTGTGTACGGCCACGGTCAGAGCTGGACAAGCCTTTGGCAGTTTTGTGGCGACAAAGCATTTTGGAACTTGGAGGACATTCACAAAGCCCCCCCTGACCACCATTTCAGGGATGTAAAGCTCCACATACATTTCAAACGGGTGCTTTGGAAGTTGTGAGTCCAGAGGAGGCCCCGGAGATGCCGGGAGGGCTGGAGCCCCTCTGCTGTGGGGACAGGCTGAGAGAGCTGGGGGGGTTCAGCCTGGAGAAGAGAAGGCTCCGGGGAGACCTTCCAGCCCCTTCCAGTCCCTCAAGGGGCTCCAGGAAAGCTGGGGAGGGACTCTGGAGCAGGGAGGGGAGCCATGGGATGAGGGGGAAGGGTTTTACACTGGAAGAGGGAGATTTAGATGGGATGTGAGGAAGGAATTCTTGGCTGTGAGGGGGGTGAGCCCCTGGCCCAGGGTGCCCAGAGAAGCTGTGGCTGCCCCATCCCTGGAGGGGTTCAAGGCCAGGTTGGACGGGGCTTGGAGCAACCTGGGCTGGGGGAGGTGTCCCTGCCCAGGGCAGGGGGTGGAACAAGATGGTCTTCAAGGTCCCTTCCAACCCAAACCATTCTATGATTATTCTTCCTTATGACTTTTCACAGAAGTCCACCAGGAAAAAAGAGAAGGCAAACGAACTGCTGGGATGGGGAGCAGGAAGGGGGTCCAGTCTAGGACCTTCCACTTGAGAGTAGTCTATTTATGTCCCCCAGCTCAGGCCCTCCCTCTCTCGCACACACTTCTCCCCAGTCTAATAGGAAAGTTCTGCCTTTTCCCACTGTTACTGCTGAATTCCTGGCTCATCCCTTTTCCACACCAACATCCATTCACGCATACACCTTACTCATCCCAATCCCCCCCACGCCTCCCCGCAGAAGGGCGTTAGCTGGCAGGTACATTAAACACTAACAAAACGCATAATTTTAAACTTGGCAATGAACCACCATCTAAGTGAGAAGTTCTACAGAGGTTAAAAGTGATGCCCAGGGTCGGATATAGACAGGATGCTGCTGTCATCTTTAAAATTAAACGGGTATTTCACCCATCTAAACGGGCTCTTGGTACTTGCAAGGTGTCCAGGGAAAGCTGAAACTCCCCCCTTCCCGTCCAAACGCGCCGAGCTGCCCATCAGATCCTCCGTTTATGATGAGGAACTTGACTGGGACACACTGGTCTGGGGATAAGCTGGTTTTGCTTACCTCAATAACCGAAATCTCCACTTATTTGAAAGTTTAATTCTTCCTGCAGATATTAAAGTCAGCCCATATGCTACTTTCCCCCTGGTATAGCAGTCCATAAACTGAAGTGGTCCCAAAGCGTGTTAACTAACCCATTAAGAAAAAACGAAGCCCGTTATCCTAGTCTAGACAGACACCTAGGGGTAATATTTTAACTCCCTTAAAAGGAATTTAGACATATTACATGCATCAACAACAGCAATGAAAGACCAGCCTTGCTGAAAAGGATTTCCCCCAGGACACGTGTTGGCACCTCACGGAACCCATTTTAAAAACTTCCATTTGGAAACAGTTTGGGAAGAGACACGAGAGTGCAGGATCCACGTTTTTCCAAGAGCACGCTTGGCATTTACGGATCCTTTCATCCAAGACACTCTTTACCCTTTTTCAAATGCACTATTTTAGCTTTGCAGAGGAAAAGCCTTTCCGAGGTATGCCTGCAGCCACCGGACAACTCGTGCTCTGGGGTGGCAGCATTAGCCCGATGCCACAGAAAGGGCCAGAGTCAGACTCTTAATTGGTTTTAGTATCATTACCCACAGCCACACTTTCACAAGGGCTCGTTACTGCAAATATCCCACATCCTAACGGTAAGTACACTCCATTGCCCTAAGGCACGTCAGGATCCAGGTAGGAGCAAGCGACGTGGTGGGGGTTTTGTGTTCGTGGGGTTTTTGTGTTGGTGAAGCTTTTACCGACCTGTTCCAGCTGAATTTCTGACAAGTAGCTGAGGTCTGGAAGCAGCTTCAAGCCAAGATTTGTAAATCTGAGTCATGCCTCTTCTGGTTTGTGAAAAATCATGAGGAACCGGCCCCTCATCCCCTCCGAGGACGTTGCTGGGTCTCTTACCCTCCCACCTCCAGCAGCCTCCAACAGCCACCCAACATCCGCACCCACCACTGGGACCCTTAACCCCCACCAACTGGGAAAGTGTTCTTTTTTTCCTCTGGATCTTCTCAAATCCCCATTTTTCATTAAACCTCAGCGTTAAGATGGAAGAAACTGCCAGGTCATTAACTCGGCTGAACGTTGGGGGATAGAGCTGGTATGAAAAATGCTCTAAAAATAAGGCTCTATTGTTGTGCTTGCATGTGACTATTGTTATTGCAGGAATGCTTCTACCCAACGCTCTTGCATCTGTGCCTTGCAAGACAAGCTGAAATACTTCAGATCCCAAAGAACGCTTGGGCGTACGCAAAAAAATTGCTCTGCTTCGAGTTTGCCAGCTCAGCTCCCCTCTCCAGCACGACCGCGCTCGCTAACAGACCAGTACAAGCACATTTCGGGTTTATTCCCATAAATCATAAGGATAAACTTTACATTAATATGACCGCAAAATTAAAGCTAGAGGTTGCACCAACTATGAAACAAAACCAAAAGAGCTGCAGAGCAACCTCCTAAAAATAGGCTTCAAGTAGAACGGAAAAGACAAGCAAACTGCACGCTCTGCTGACGGAAGTCTCTCTCGGCTAAGTTTTACTCGCTTCGGAAGACCTGAGCGAAGAATGAGCTGCAAAATGGGTTAGAAGAAAGAAAACTGCTAGAGACAGGGAGAGAAAGGACATTCCGGGGGGGAACTTACTGTAAGCTAAGATTGTGAGGGAGAGGCGCGGTGCAGAAACAAAAGGGCTGTTCGTTTCCAGCAGCGGAACAGACGCCCGCAGGTACGATCGAGCCTCCCTCGCTCTCTATTCCATTTATCTACGGTTATTTTTCAGATTCCACTACAAGGCTTCGGTCTCCCATGGCGCTCTCTCACCCCTCAGATTTGCAGCCTCCAAAAGAACAAACCATTGCTTGAGCGCTGCACTGCGAAAAGGGACGATTTAGGGAATTTCAGCATCAGTTTTAGAAGTCTGCCAAGAGTTAACGGCAACGGTGGAAGGACAAGGGGCGAGGAAAAAGCAGACAAATCCCACGGGGTGACTGCGTTGGTGCCTCAGTGTCAGGATCGGTGCCGACACCGAGGTGGTTGTGGCACCCAGCACCCCAAAAAGCTCTCACCAGGGGCTCGCGGACGAGGGAGCTCATCCGAGGTGGGCGATGCCATCTGCAAGCAAGAAGAGGAGACCCAGATGGTGCAGAGCAAGTGCCCCGTCCCTGCATCCCTGCAGGACACGGGCTGGCACAGCCATCACAGCCGTTTTACTCTCTAAACATGAAAAAGCAGCCTTGACAGTCAGATGTAAAAGCCAGCACAGACACTAGCCTCAGGCACGCAGGAACAAGTCCAAGCAAAGGTGCAGCTAAAGGGAAGATGTCTTTCTACCAACAGGCGATGCAGAAAACCTGTTTGCAATTGTCCCGGGCTATTAAATAGGGCAAAGAGTTTTCAAGGAGGGTGGAGGATCCAGGGAGGGCTGTGGCTTTTGTAGGAAAATTACAGTACTCAGCTGACAGCGGGAGCAAGAGCAGAACTGGATCAGAAACAGCGTTCTTATAATAATCCCCACATTTACCAAAAAAGGAGAAACAAGCCTTCGTCACCCGGGATTATTGCGAGGTACAACCTGGGTACTACTACACCGACGGCAGGCGCAGCTTCTTTTCTCCTTCATCGCTTTGCTCCCCGCTCCTCTTCCACTTTTGGCACGGCAGTTTAATGGAAAAGGTAAAACAGAGCTAGGAGTTAACTTTTTTTTTTTTTTTTTTACGAGACTGAGCTACATGGGATTAATTCTCAGAGACTAATGAGTCGCAAGGCCATCCCAGCTCAATTTGGGTAACTTTGCTGAGACCTGGGAGCCATGCCAAGAGCATTAACAACCCGAGCCGCGATACAAACAAGCCTATTCAAACACAAATAGCGCTCAAGACACTAGACCAAGCCCCAAGGACAGGCAGTACACTGCTACTGGGAAGAAGAGATAAAACCACAATAAACTAGATTATTATAGATGGCTGCGCAGGATGTGTGCTGCAGCATACATCTTCCTACAAGAGAATATCCAAGATCGCAGGCAGGCTGGAGACAGAAGCTGTAATTGCCGCTGGGAGCTGGAAGGGAGGTCGGCCGCAATGCAAAACCAAACTGCTTTTTTGGTAAGTACGAGGGAAAGGCAGGCAGGCTACGACGGCCATTTCTACTCCGCCAGCCAAAGGAGAAGGAAGTATAAGGCACTGCCCCAAGCTCTCAAAAATAGTAAGAGATTTCCCACTAAAATGCAAGGAAGGAAACATGTTGCTTTGAGACCGTTCCAGGAAAGGCTCTTTATTATTTTTCTAAGTGCAGTCATTAACAGCTCTCTGCCTCCAGCTTCCTGACCATGGAGATGAATGTTCAGCACACGGAGCCCTGAGCAGGCTGGGATCAGCAGGGTCTGCCCCCCCGGAAAACACATGGAGGGGACCCCAGTGCTCCCACAGCCCTCAGCTGGGGTTTAGCGTCGGCATTCCCCACGCTGCCCTGGATTAACGCGCGACACCGCGGTGACGATTTGGAGCACCGTAAACCATCGTAAAATGGGGTAAAAAGAAATAGGTCAAGTTCTTCCTAAAAAAAAGAAAAAAAGAAAAAAAAACACCAAAAAAACAAGCCACTTTAACATTTTGGCTACAAGACGGAGGGCTACGCGCCCAACCTGCTTTTAGGTGCTTTGTAAAGTCAATTTGGCACCTAATTTCCACTGGTGAACGACTGCTGACTCTCAAACTAAATTAAGTGCCTGCAGGGACTGAGAAAGAGCTTGTTCTGCTCCTTTGGGTGCCCAGATCTCTGTTTGACTATTTACCGCCAGCTATTGTACACCCAAAGCCATTGCGAAAGATTTCAGATTTTACAGGGAGAGGCCACCACCGAGCTTAGTGAAAACACGCAGGCTGCTGTTAGTCCTCGGCTTTGACTTTAAAGTTATTTCGGGGTGCGAGGGAAGGAGTGAGAATGTTTTCTTTGTAACCAAAAAGCTACAAAAGAGCTTAAAATTGTCATCTGGGAAAGAAGGCCAAAAGCCGATGCTATAAAATCTGCTTTAGAGGCATAACACCCTTATGCTTTATAAGCTTGATAAAGCAAACCCAACTGTATAAACTGGAATATTGGCAAGGAACTCGCTTGAAGTAAATCTCCAACAGACATCCAGTATTTAACAAGTCATTACGAGTTAACCTACAGCGTGGGGGGAAAGCAAAGTCCAACCACTTACCACCTGACTGGACCTTTCTGGGTCTGCAGCGCTGCTCTCAAGCACGTAGAGGATCCTCTGTCCACAAGAGCATCCCCAAATTTATCGCCCCAATAGCATCAAAGATGCGCTACACCCTCACTTCTCGCTTGCAAGTGCCTTAAAACATCCTTGGAGCTTCATCACCCCCACGAGCTGCAGTCACTGCTTATCAGAAGATCAACCTTTCCTACCAGGCATGACATTTGGCCCTGAAGTTGACTTAAAAAGCAGCTCTCTTCAGCTCACAGGGGAGAAAATTAACAGCCCAGCTGCAAAGAGCGTTTCCAGGCACTTTGGGAAAAGGGGCAAACCTCGCGTGAAGCAACAGCCGCCGACACGAGTCGCTCTGCTCCTCTCAGCACGCGAGCGGTGGGATGGGGAGGCATTGTCGGCGTCCTGTCAGATGTAAAACAAACTCCCCTAAACCAGCACATCAGCCATGGGAGACTTCACCGAGACCAGAAAAGCTTTTCCCCTGCACTTAGAGCAACAAACCCCCTCGGCTGAGAGCTCCAGGCGGCCAGGAGGTGTTTCCCAGCACAGCTTCCACCAGTCCTCCCAACTACACAACTTACACCATGTATAACCCTCTTACAAACAGTAACGAGGTTTCCCTTACCATAACAAAAAGCGTAATTTGTTCGTGATGCCTCCACGTGAGGGTCTGGCAGGATAAAAACCATTAGAGAAGCTCCCTTGTCCAAGAGCCTCCTCGCTGCTGGCCACCTTCCAGATCAGATCTGGCCTGGCCTCCGACTTTGGAGTAAGGTGTTGGAGAAAGTCTGGTGTCACCTCGGGGTGGCTGGGCCCCAGCCGAGCCACGGCGCTGCCCGTACGCCGCGGGCAGCACAAAGGGAAGGATACTGGGGGTTTTCTAAGCTATGCAGAACACCGTGGTTAAAAAAAAAAGGCAAGCGAGACCAACCGCAAGAAGCTCAAGTGATGAGGAACAGTCCTTCAGGACGTCATTCTGCTCTCTAACATCGAGCTGAGTGACACCAGGGTGCGAGCGCTTCTCGGGTTCGGTGGTTTCGAGGTGTGAGGTGGTCAGATTTCATGGCACTAACGACAGGCATCCTCCTCCTCCTTTCACGCTCAGATTCCTGAGAGAGAAGTAGCTGCTGCTCTTCAAATACCTGCTTTAACTGCTCCTTGCCAAACATCACCAAAGCAGCCGTAACTTGGCAAAACATGCCTTAACGCAGGCAAGGTTTCTCTCATGAGGTGCCAAGTATCAGATTTCTAATACAAAAAGGCACCTGTCCAAAGGGTTTCAAAGTGTGTGATGAACACAAGACAAAATCCAACATAAACCAGCAAGTCAGCAACTTCCCAGGCGAGAAGACAGAGAAAGACCATCTCGAAATCATCATCCGATTACTCATATGCTGAAGTTGTGCTTCCCCTCCTAGTTCCTGGAAAAAAAGATGGACTCTACAAGTTGCCTCCAAGGTATTTACGCTAAGACCGAGGGAGAGACCAAAGTGCAAGACCCTGACAGCCAGACCCACTGGCAGCACCTATACAGGGTATTATACGGGAGCACCCAGCTAGTTCTCATCAAAGACAGCGTCCCACCTCAACACCGCGATGACCAGCAAGGCCCCAGCCATGGTCCATCATCAACCGGCTGCTCCAGGACCTCCTCCGAAATGGGAGAAACTATATGGAAGACCCCGAGTCTCCCCACTGAGGTCAAACTTCTGATTCCCACCACTGCTGTCACCTCCGAGGTCAGAGCAGACCCTCCGTCTTTGGCTTAGACCCAGAGGTACACCTTGTCACCGGGAGCAAGGTAACAACCTAAGCTTGAGCCCAGAGTGACAACAGGCGAGAGCAGACCTGTATCCAACTCTGGAAAGCAGCTCCGCAGAGAGGGACCCAGGAGGCCTGGCAGACAACAAGTTGCCCACAGGCCAGCAATGTGTCCTTGTGGCCAAGAAGGCCAGTGTTCTCCTGGGGTGGCCAGGAGGGCGAGGGAGGTCACCCTCCCCCTCGGCTCTGCCCTGGGGAGGCCACAGCTGGAGCACTGGGGCCAGTTCTGGGCTCCCCAGTTCCAGAAGGACGGGGAACTGCTGGAGAGGGTCCAGCGGAGGCTACGGAGATGCTGAGGGGCTGGAGCATCTCTGTGCTGGGGAAAGGCTGGGAGCCCCGGGGCTGTTCCGCCTGGAGAAGAGCAGGCTGAGAGGGATCTCATCAACGCTCAGCAATAGCCAAAGGGCGGGGGGCAAGAGGATGGGGCCAGACTCTTCTCAGTGGTGCCCGGGGACAGGACAAGGGGCAATGGGCACAAAATGGACCACAGGAAATTCCATCTCAACATGAGGAACATCATCTTCCCTGTGAGGGTGCTGGAGCCCTGGCAGAGGCTGCCCAGAGAGGCTGCGGAGTCTCCTGCTCTGGAGAGATTCCAACCCACCTGGACGCCATCCTGTGCGACCCGCCCTGGGTGACGCTGCTTTGGCAGGGGGTTGGAGGAGATGATCTCCAGAGCTCGTTTCCAACCCCTACAATTCTGTGACACGGCACAAACCTTCCCCACCATCTCAAGTGAAAACCTTTTCTTCCCTCCTTCACACCACAACCAAGCGAACCCTTGCAGCCCGCAGAAAAAGATGCTCTGGGCAGAGATCACCGGGCAGGAAACCTTTCTGGCGTTGCTTCCAGCAGGTTGGAATTTGTAGCACGACGGCACACAGAGAGAACAGACTCTCCAAGACGCTCACAGGCAGCCTCCGGATCTCGGCACTACAGCTCTCGGGTCGCCTTGCGCTCCTTCATTAGCGGCAATACATCTCCAGCTATCTACTTCTTCGCAGCAGGGACAACATATTGCAAGAGATCTACTACGGGAGAGAGAAATAATTCAAGTTTAAGAAAGGGAGGAAAAACCGAAGAGACCCACTGTTTCTTACTGAGCAGAGATAATTATAAGAAAGCCATGACAAGCCTTAGAGAACGTGTTATTTTACCTAGGAAATGCCTAAGTGACCTAGAAACCAGAGTCCCATTTCCTGAAATTATTTAGCCGCTTAAGAGCCCTTGTTTCAATGAAAGTGAGGAAAAAAAAAAAAAAAAGCTGCCAAAAATGGGATGTAAGAGCCCAAGTCAAACTTGAACATATTTTTCCCTATGTGTGTGAACAGTTTTAAAGGAAGATCAAAAATCAAGGCTGTGTGGAGTTAAGAACAGGAGAGCCTCTTATGTGAGCGACTACCTATGGATAAAACTCTTGCCAATGAATTAAAATCAGGGAAATAGCACCAGCGGGACAGGGGACAGAAAGGCACCAGCTCTCGTATGTACACGTTGGTCATAAAGTAAAAATATTTCGTCCCACCTGTTATTATTTACATCACATGTGGGCATTTTTTATTTATTTAGCATTCAAAGGCACACACATTTTTATGGCGTCATTATTTGATATGCGAGCCCTAAAATCAGAGGGGAGCAAGAAATATTCCAAATATAAGCAATGTCTAGAAATCCGGTACATTATTGTGAGTTGTTTAACTAGAAGTGCATTCGGCCTTCGGAATGATTGCCTTTTAGCAGCGAGCAAAGCAATGATTTCCTATATATAGTTTACATAATTCAAAATGGGAAATCTTACACAGATGAAGGATACAGCGTCCTAAACGTGGATCATACAAACGGGCACTCTATATCCATTAAAAATAGAGAGCTTTCCAAAAAAACAAAGGAAAAGAAAGCAACGGGGGGTAGAAAGATGAAAGACATCCAGGCAAAGAAGAGCGAGCACCCCTCAGGAAGATTCCCACACCACCTCCACCAGAAAACTTATTTGCCCGTTAAAACGCTGCCAACACACTCAGGATTGTGTTCAAAAATAAAATAAAAGTCGCATTTCATCATGTTGGCTTTGCACATGGCTTGGTCCGAGCAAGGATCCGGATGATGAGCAACGCTCGCTCTTATATAAACTCTCCAGGTTTCTAACAGCGCACTCTGCCATATAAAGATTTCTAATCCGATTAAGGTTGTAGATAAACTTCCTCAGCACTGTTTTCATCCAGTAAAAGTCTCCCCCGCACTGCGGGATGCTCAGCTAAAGTCTCCGCTTTCACATTTTCAGGACCCAACGGTTCGTTCCAGGAGACCTGGCACCCAGCTGCTGTCACCCCTGGTGACAATCTGCCTTTGGATCTCATCTCCCTCCGCTCCTTGTCCGGCGCCATTCTACCAACGCTCAAAAAGAAAAGAGGGAATATTCCTACTGCTGGAACAGCAGAAAAACGGCCCGCGAGTGGCTGCCAAGCCCACCTTCAGATCCCGCTGCAAGGAGAACAGCACGGAGTAGAAGAAAACTTTACATTTCGCTGCACGAAGATTAACTGGCAAAGCTTTCCCTGCCCACACGCAACCTACTTCAACCTCTCCAGCAGTGGTTCCAGCTCGCGTTCCAAACTTCTAAGGATTTCCAGCATCTTCAGCCGCGGACACGACCAGCTGTACCTCTAGAAACAAGTCTATTTTAAACACCGGCTACTTTAAATAATTGCAAGCACGAAGCGCTTAGCGATTTGAAGGTCTGTTCCCTTCATCTCAGCGGACTCGGCACCAACAAGAGCTTTTGGCAGAACACCCAAAAAAGCCGCGTTCTGCTCCAAGTCTGGTTTACTCACTTTGGAAGCGGTTAAAGGGTATAAGAGAGCTCGGTAGGGTTAGTTACACAGGTATAAATACACTCTTTTGGGTATTGCTTATTCTCTAGCACTGCCAAGTCCACATTTAGCCAAGTCCTTAATACACTGAAGTCTGTGAAAGACGGCTTTTTTTATTATTATTATTTGAAATAGTAACAATGGTATTCAGAACGAGGTCCCTGCCAGCCGCGGCTGAAAACATTCTCCACGAGCACAAAAAAAAAAAAAAAGAAAAAAAAGAAAAAAAAAAAGGAGAGAAAGCTGGGCAAGAGCTCTGCTAAGAGCAGCACCACAAGCACGGCCCCCAAAGGCAGGGAAATGGGGAACTTTGCAGCTTTACTCCCTTTCGAACGCCCGGCCCAACCCGCATTTTACACACAAGGAGTTCAAACGTCTTTTTTTGGGGGAGAAGGGGAGGAAAATGCCTTTGTACAGCTTCTCTTTTAGGTTTTTTTTTTTTGTAGCCGTGCCTCACAAAGAGAGCTCAGAGCTCTGCAGAGAGAGAAATACCCCCAGTGGGTAGCACGTCCCGTAGCTGGCAGAGGAGCTTTATTTATTCATGACCCAGCTTGCAGCGGCTGGCACGGCCTCTCCACCGCCGCTTTCTTCTCCCGTGCGAGGGTGGGACAGCAGAGCGGCATTCCAGACCGCCGTTCCCAATCCCAACGCATTGCTTTTCGTCGGGAAAATTGATTAAATGGCTGCTGTCGCCCGGGGAGCTCAGCTCCATGCCTGTCCCCACGCGGGACGGCAGCCCCTGCTCACATACAGCAGCGAAAGGGAGACGTGAAGGGAGGAAAATTCACCCCGGCCAGCTCGGCCTGTCGCCACCAACGAGCTTAGAGGAAAGAGACACAAGCCAAAAAAATCCCGCTCCGCTAACTAATTAGCCTGCATTAAAATTAGGTTGAGCCTCGGCGAAACCACACCGCGTTGGGAGTTGGTTGAGGCGCTGAATTTACCACGTTTCAAAAAAAAAAAAAAAAAAAACACACAAATGTCAAACTTTGGCGTGCATTAAAATACAGCCTGCGCTCTATACAGGCTGCCGTGGGGCCAACTTCACCAGCACGGGCCCCGCCAGGTGTATCAGGAGGTGGGGGAAAAAAAAAAAAAAAAAAGGGCAAGCAGCTCTTGGAAGATTATGAAATTGGACTTCGGAGAAGTAATTAAGCCAAACTCCCACGAGCCAAGACTAATTGCATCAAAACACACCGTAAATAACAGCTCTAAAGAGGGAGACCGAACCCGAGCGCACCAATATCAAGCACCAGCTTGGAGAGGAACCTCTGGGGACGCCAGCACCTCCAAGGGCTGTAAACTGGGAGATCTTGGTGTCCTCCAACGTATGTCCTCTCCACGGGCTGGTCTTGCAGCTTACACTCCTGCACGAGCATCGCTTGGAGGAGGGCTGAGGCCACAGATAGAGCTTGGCCAGCCCCAGACTCCTGCTCCGGCTCCTGCTCCGGCAGCACAAGGCTGCACCCAGGCCAAGCCTTCGCTTTTTCCATCTGGGAGAAGGAGCAGAATTAAAGAGATTCGCCGAGGACTTCAAGTGACCCGATGGTGGAATTCAGCAGCCAGACAAAAAGACGTGACAAATATTGTGATGCCAAGGCTGATTAAAACCTCAGTTTTAAATTCAGAAGGAAGCGAGGCAATATAAACGTGCCTTTGGTTTAGTTTCTACAGGCAGATTCCTGCACACCTTGACCCCAAACAGAGCCCATTTCTCGCTCCCCAGGGAAACCCCAGCCCCTTGCTCACATCCCCGCTCAGCCTCTGCTACTCAGCATTCACACGTTGTCTTACGAGTTCCTTGAAACCAAAACTGAGAAACTAGATTACTATAAACGGGGAAGAAAAAAAAAAAAAAAAGAATTAATTAAGTTACAGGAAGCAACAGTTCCCCAGTCCTGAAAGTCTCTTACAAAAGAATATTTTCTCCCAGCATTTACTCTCAAAACGCATCGTAGTTGGGTGCTAAATGAGTGGGGAAGAGCAGTTTTAGAAATTTGGCCTCAATTCTCGGTGCTAGCAATGAAAAAATTTAAAAAAAAAAAAAATTAAAAAAAAAAGCCCTCAAGAAAGTCAGAAGGATAAATAAAACCAAACAGAATGCGAAAAAGCATCACATGTGATGCAGCAGAAAACGAGCCCAAAACAAAATCCAACCCAGAGATCCTCTACGAACACATGCTCCAAAAAACAACACATGCACGGCGAGGCCTGCCAGAAGCCGAGCGTATTTTACTAAGCCATTTTAAAAATATTTTCACCAGAAAAAGGCAGCGACCGGCTCTGAGGATGTGTCCTGGCTGCCCTGATCCCCGCAGCACACCCTCAGCAGGGCTCCAGCTCCTCATCACGGGAAACCAGCAGACCTCGCAAACGGGCTCTGGCGTGTTCAAGGAGGATGGAAGGAGGATTCGGTTTCTTCCCCCCAACCGTCCACCGGCTCTTCCTCTCTCAAACTTCCCCATCTTCCACAATGGGCGAGGGAAATCTCCTGCCTGCCCCATGCCACAGCCACGAACCCCCTTTTAGCCACCCTGAGAAGGTCCTCCGCAGTCAGCACCTCCTCCAGTTGGGCTCCGAGGGGTTTGAGAAGAGGTGGGAATAAAGACATTAATGAGAAGTTGGATTTTTTTAAGCCACGTCCTTTTATTTTTCCCATCTTCCCCCATGGCACGTCTACACCATCACCGTTGAGCCACACGGATTGTACAGCGCTTCCAAGTTACCTCAGACAAGCAACAGCCCCATCAACCAGCTTAAAGGGAGTAATAACACTCGCAACGTACCAAGGTGGGCTGAGTGTCTAACAGCGGGACTCAGCAAGGCTCAACAGCAAGTTCATTTTCACCTCACATCTTCATAAATCACACGGAGGGGAGGAAAAAAAAAAAAAAAAACCAAAGCACTAAATACATACAGTGGGAAACGCCGGAGAAGACTGGAAAATAAGGAACCTTGAGAAAACAGAAATAGGAGCAAGAATAAGTAGAAATTAACATTAGAAATACCCTTCCATGGGGAAAAGCTAAGTTAGAACGAAAGACAAATTGCAAGTGGGAGGTTTAACATATTCACAAAGTTTGGGTTCAGCTTTTCCTTCTTACAGTCCCAGGAGACAGAGAGCAAGGAGGGAAAGCCCCGGTCTCTCCAGCACTCGGACGCAAACGACTTTCAACTCCGAGCTATTCAGTACCAGAAGGATATTGGCAAATTGGAAGGCATTCAGGAAAATATAGTTAAGCAGCTGGAGGGATTGATTTACAAGGAAAGATTAAAATAACCAGACGCCTCGTTTGGCTGAGTGGTAACTAAGGTGGACGTGATAATTTTTACAGTTAGTTGACAGGCGAGTGCCAAAAGGGAGAAGAAGCGTTTGACGCACTACAATTAGGTATAACCAAAGGTTTGGCACGCAATTAAGGAAGTTCACGGCTGCATTAAAGTTCTCAAAGCAGCGAGATCTATCTGATACTAAAATAGTCTCCCACTTCTCAATTCCCAACCAACTTCTAGGATCGGAAATAAAACAACTCTCCTGAGAAAAGACCATCCCGGCCGCACGTAAGGATTCCAAACCTCGCAGGTCTATTGCTGCTTCCACCAGCTGAACCCACTCCTTTTTTGTTTGTTTGTTTTTTAACAAGAAGAGCAAACAAGCACTCCAGCACCCTCCAGCCCGCAAAGCGATTACAGTTGGCAACGGTAATTACCCCACTCATGTCACAGAAGGTGAATACGAGCTCTGGCTTTAAGGGAGCGAGGATGTTAACCCTACTCATTTTCCAAACGGGAACCTGGCTGTTGAATCCACCTCCCACAGACTTCTCCTCCACATTCAAACACTGAAGTTATTCTTAGTCTCCGCCGAGAAAACCCCCAATTCCCCCCCCAAAAAACCCTGTCCGACAAAACCAGTGGTTCAGAAGTGCTGCTGAATTCCTCTCCAGAAATGACTGCATTTTAGTGACAACTATTTTTAAAGCAGTTTGCAAAGAACTAGACAATCCCTTCAACACTGCTGGCGGAATAAAGTCCCTGCCCGACAAGCACAGTAGTGAGGCAAAATAAATTGGGAAGTCCACTGAAGTGTTAGCGACGCTTTTATGCTGCACTCCTGAACACTAAATTGAAATGTGGCCTTCAGAGGGACCTGAGCAGGGAAAGATAACTCCGTAAAGAAAGAAAATTATGGGACTCGGTGAAGAAGAGGCGAAAAAGAAAGAGGCAGTAAGAGCAAAACGGGGAAAGGTGCGCAGAACAAGGAGTTTTTGTTGTCACACACATTTCGTCTGACACCTGAACCAGCCGATCTCTTTTCCTCAGGAAGGCTGAGGGACTCGGTACCAATGCTTCCGGCAGTAAGAACGAAACAGCTTTGAGACAGGACCCAGGTTGTGCTCCCGAAGTTACTGAGAGGCAACAGATTCCACGGTGCCAGCAGCAGATGAGCAAGTGCATGGTGACACCTCACCACTTCAACAAGTTCTCAGAAGCTCAAGCTCTTAAAGTCCCTCAACGACAATTAACCGCTGTTTCAGACTTTGGTAGAAACTACTTAATTCTCTAATTCCTTTCTCTTTGCATGTCTTGGGAGTTGTTGATTCCCTGGGACAGCATGGGGCTGAGAGCCCCCCACCTCCCAACACCCTGCAGACTCACAGCCATTCACCAGCCTACACCCTGCTCCCCACATCACCCCCCAACCTACACCCTGCTCCCCATCCGCCCCCCATGGGCACCTACAACCTCCCCACACCCTTTCTTCATCTACTTGTGACTGGGAGCCCCCACTTGCAGGCCTGGATCCTCCCCAGCTGCCCCAAAAGAGCCACAAGCCACCACGCTGAGTCCAAGCCCCTCTTCATCCCGGAGGCCAGAGGGTCCCAGGGCAATCAAAGGGGTCCCCCAGCACCTGCCCCTCGGGGGGGCCCACAGGGTCCCTCCCAAGGCTCCTGTAACCCCTGAGGTCCCCAAACCTGCCACCCCCCAGGACAACCTGTTCCCAGAGTCCCCCAGGACCTGCATGCTGAAGGGTCTCCCATACCTACAACCTCCAAAGACCCCCCCCAATTCTCTCTCACCTTCCGAAGCTCCCCCACCCCTCAAGGCCCCCTCATCCACAGTCCCTCAAGATTCCCCAGCACCTCTCCAGGGCTCAGCCCCTGGAACCCCACTGCAAGACCCCCCCATTCTTTAACGCCCCCCATAGTTGCAAACCCCAAGACCCTCTCAACACCCTCGCCCCGCCAAAGCCCCCTCATAAACCCCAAGCCCCCCCCAAAGGCCTCCACCCCACAGCCCCCCCCCCCCCCAGACCCCCTCCCTTCGTGGCCCCCCCCAATCCTGACGCCCCATATCCCGCTGACCTCCCCCTCCCTCCACCCCAAACTCCCCCATTTCCCCGGGTTTCCCCCATCCCGGCCCCCCCAGGCCTCCGGGTTCCCCCCCTCAGGCACCGCCCGGGCCCCTCGCTGCCTCCGCCAGCCCCGCCCACTCGGGGAGGGGCTTATCCCATAGCGGCGCCCTCCCCGAGCCACCATTGGCCGCGCCGCCCGCCACTCCAGCCCTGGCAGCGAGACGATTGGCCGGAGGGCGCCGCCACTCAGCGAAGGGGCGGGGGGGGGGGGGAGAAAGAGGCTGCCTCACGAAAACTCGGGGAGAGTTGCGGGGGGGAGGCGGAGGGGGGTGCGGCCGGGGCTCCCCGCGGCCTCCCCCACCGGGGGCTGCCCCCGCCGCCTCCCCCCTGCCAGGGGCGGCCCCACCGAGCACCGGGCGCCGCCGGTTACCTGAGGGAGGGCCGGGCCGGGCCGGGCCGGGCCGCGCCGCCGCCGGGGCCTCGCGCTGCCTGCCGCTCGCGCTGGGGCTCCCCCCTCCCCTCCCTCCTCCTTCTTTCCCCACGCGCGAGACTCTCGCGAGACCCCCCCCCGAGGGGAGGTGACGGCGCCGGGGCCAATGGGAGGCTTCGGGGGGCGGGGTTTGGCCGCGGAGGGGCGTGGCCGGACACGCCTCCTCGGGGAGGCGGGGCAGCGACAGGGAGGCCTCCGGGGGGATAGAGAGGCCGCCCGGGAGGCCCGCCGTCCTGCGGGGGACAGCGAGACGGGGACACGGGGACAGCAGGACACCCCCGACACCCCCACCCCAACACCCAGCAACACCCCAAACCCCAGCTCCTGGCCCCAGGGCTGCCAGGCAGCCAGTCCTGCTTGAGGTGTCCCCAAGGGGGTGACGTCCCCGGGCAGGTGACATGGAGGTGACAGCCCAGACTGCAGCCCCGAGGGCTCCCGGCTGTCCCCAGGGATCAGCGCTGTCCCCATCCCCTTAGGGACGTGGCTGAGGACTTAGGGTGGGTGGCAACAGGGCTCAGCCCCAGGCACCTGTATCCCCTCTGGGGACACTGCCACCTCCCCAGGGTGACCCCAGGGCAACATGGTCCCCCAGCCGTGGGCAAGTGACACAGGACGGGGCCACCAAGGAGACACGAGGAGCCCAGACCCCGTTATCAAACCGTCTTTATTCCCCTCCCACCCGTGGCAGGGCGGGGGCTCTCCCCCGCCCCCCAGCAGGGCGAGGGATGGGGCACAACGGGGGGTGCTGGCGCTGTCACCGTCACTGTCACCGGCTCCGTCACATGGCGAAGAGGATGAGGAAGGCCACCATCAGGCAGAAGAGCCCCATGGCCTCGGAGAGGGCAAAGCCCAAGATGGCGTAGGAGAAGAGCTGCTGCTTCAGCGAGGGATTCCTGTGGGGAGAGGAGAGGCCGGTCAGCGGGGGAGCAGCCCCCGGACCCCCAATTCCACCCCCCCCGAGGACGTCCCCTGACCTGGCGTAGCCGATGATGAGGCTGCCAAAGACGGTGCCGATGCCAGCGCCGGAGCCGGCCACCCCCACGGTGGCAGCGCCGGCGCCGATGAACTTGGCGGCGGTGTCGATGTCCCGGTGGGCCGCACTGGTCTGGATGGCCCGGGGGGCGCCCGGCCGCACCTGGCGAACGGGAGGGTGGGCAAGTGGGGGGGTGGGAGGGGATTAACCCCACCCCAAACCCCCCCAAGGCCTCAGTTTCCCCCCCATCAGCTCCCTGTAGCCTCCTGGGGAACCCCAGAGGAAGCAGGGGGCTCAGTCGCTTCCCCACAACCCTCCCAGGGCTGGTGCTCAGCACCCCCTGCCCCCCCCAAGTCCGAGCTGGGTGCGTTACCTGCTCCGTCCGGGCCTCGGGGATGCTCAGCACGGAGGCAGAGAGGGGCTGGCACAGCACCCGCGTGCTCCTCCTCACCTGCAAGGCACAACACCCTCAGATTTGGGTTGGACTGCCCCACCCCGCGCACCCCCAGGGCAGCAAAACTCCACCCCGCGGTCCCCTGAGGCCACCGCTGCCACCTCTGGTGCCCCCCGAACCTACTCAGCCCCTCGGGGCACCCCGTGAGCTGGCAGCACCCAGCTGGGAGAGCCTGTCCCGGCACCCGCCACCCAAGTGGGGCTCCAGGGCACCCCACAGCCCCACTACAGGCACCCCATGGCCGCAGGCATCAGCGTTCGGTTGCTGTGTGTCACCGGGGCCAGCACCCAACCAAAGGCGCTTTAATCTGCCTCCGCGTGGGTAATTAGTAACCATCGAGGAACGGCAAATGATCTTTAACCAGAGCCGCTGAGTGCTCGGGGCTCCGCTCACCTTTGGTGTGGCCCATCGTGGCTCTAAACCTCCCAAAGTGTCCCCAAACCTCTCCCCCTGTCCCCAAGGGGGGCACACGTTACCCCCACACATCCCGCGGAGGGGACATCGAGGGCGAAGGCAGGGTTTGTCACTACTCACTAGGGCGGGAGCGGAGACGAACTTTGCACAGGCGTACATGGCGAGGGACGGAGGGACACAGGGACACACGCGCGGGACACGGCTAGAAGAGACAGACAGACACTGGGGCGTGAGGAGCCACAGCACTTGGGGATCCGGCCTCACGGATGCGGGGTGTCCCCCGGGACGGGCAGGGGACTTGGGGACACACAGGAGGTCTGAGCCACGTGGGAATGGCAGGACATGTCTTTGTCACCCAGGTGACAGCTCCTGGCTGAGTGCCACCATGGTGGCAGTTTGGGGCTCAAGAATTTGGGGTCCAGTACAGAGTCCTGGGGGGGTTTCACCCTCCTGGGGGGGCAACGGGAGCTCACAAGGCCACCAGTCCCCATCAGTCCCCCTGGGGCCCCCCGGCGGTCCTGCCTCCCGGGCCAGAGAAGGGAGGTCACGGCCTGGTGACCCCCAGCCCTGGGGGGGGTCACAGCGGCAGGAGAGAGGTGGGGGGAGACCCCAGCGTGAAGGGAGGTCACCCCAAAAGGCAGCGTGAGGGGGTGTCACCCCAAGCCAGCGCGGGGGTCACCCCAAAACTCGGGTGGGGAGGTTGTCACCCCCAAATGCAATGGTGGGGGGGGGCTCACCCCAAAACTCGGGGGGGGGATGCCCCAACCAGCTCCTTGAGGGCCGGGAAACTCACCTTTCCCTGTGTCCACTCGAAGGGGGGGTGTCTCTATTCGCTGTCCCCCAACCCTGCGCCCTCCCCGCCCCCCGAGCCCTGAGGGGGTCTCTCTCCCCCCCTCCCCGACCCTTGACGGGGTCTCTATCCGCTGTCCCCCACCCCTGGAGGGGGGGTCTCCCTTCCCCCACCCCTGAGGGGGTCTCTATTCGCTCTCTCCCCCTCCCCCACCCGGAGAGGGTCTCTCTCCCCCTCCCCTTTCCCCCACCAAGGGGGTCGTGTCGTGTGTGTCCGTCCCCCCCCGGGGGTGATCCCCTCAGGCCCCGGCCCGCTCCCCTCACCTGCCGTACCGGCTGCGGGCAGGTCGCGGAGGCACAGAGTGCGCAGGCGCGACCGGAAGCGCCGCCCGGAAGCACCACCGAGAGGCGAGGGGGGGCGGGCAGCCGCCTAGAGCGTCCCCCCTCCCTCCCCGCGGCGCCGCCTGCTGGACGGGAGGAGGCGGGGCCAGCGGCCGCGCGCCCTCTGCGGGGTGGGGGGGAGCGGCGCGGGAGGGGGCGTGGCCTGTGGAAAGGGGCGGGGTTTTGAGGGGGCGGGGTTTTGAGGGGGCGGGGGTCTCGCACTGCGCCCCCTGGCGGCCAAGAGGGGCGCTGCGGGGGCGATTTCGGGGGGGCACAGGGAGACGTGGGGCTGGGGGGGGTTGTGTGTGTGTGCATGTGTGTACAGTGTGTGCAGTGTGTGCACGTGTTTACATGCCTGTACACGTGTGTGCAGTGCAGGTACATGTGTGCACATGTGTAACACGTGTGTGTACGTGTATGTGCACGTGTGTGCACGCATGTGTATGTATGTACAGTGTGTACGTGTGTGTGTGCAGTGTGTACACGTGTTTACATGCCTCTACACGTGTGTCCATGCGTGTACATGTTTTGTGCACGTGTGCAGCGTGTGCACGTGTTTACATGCCTCTACATGTGTGTGCGGGAGGGGGGGGACGATGTCACCCCAGGGTGCAGGGGGACTGGGGCCCCCCAGGGTTCTGGGGACCCCCCCAAGGGTGTAAGGGGGGGGACAGTGTCACCCCAGGGTGCTGGGGACCCCTCAGTGTACAGGGGGAATGGTGTTGCCCCAGAGCCTGGGGGGCACAGTGTCACCCCAGGGTGCTTGGAACATTGTGTCACCCCATGATGCGGGGGGGGGGGGGGGGGGGGGGGACGATGTCACCCCACGGTGCTGGGGACCCCCAGGGTGCTGGGGACACTGTGTCACCCCAGGGTATTGGGGACCCCCCAGGGTGCAGGGGAGACAGTGTCACCCCAGGGTGTTGGGGACCCCCCGGGCTGTTGGGGACCCCCCGGGGTGCTGGGGGGACAGTGTCACCCCATGGTGCTGGGGACCCCCAGGGTGCTGGGGACACGGTGTCCCCCCAGAGTATTGGGGACCCCCAGGGTCGGGGGGACACAGTGTCCACCCACGGTGCTGGAGCCCCCCAGGGTGCAGGGGAGACAGTGTCACCCCAGGGTGCTGGGGACCCCCAGGGTGCTGGGGACACGGTCTCCCCCCAGGGTATTGGGGACCCCCCAGGGTGCAGGGGAGACAGTGTCACCCCAGGGTGTTGGGGACCCCCCGGGGTGCTGGCGGGGACGGTGTCACCCCATGGTGCAGGGGACCGAGCCCCCCCCGGGGTGCTGCGGCCCCCCCCCAGGGTGCTGCGGCCCCCCCCAGGGTGCTGGGGACACGCTGTCCCCCCCGGGGGGGCGGGGGCCGCGCGGGCTGTCGGGCGGCCGTATTTATGGGCAGCCCTAATGCGGGAAGCCATAAAGGCAGCGAGAGCCGCTATTAATTAAATCATTGTTATAATTAACTTTCATTAAAGGAAAATCAATAACGAGGAGCCGGGATGGAGAGGAGGCCATCCATCAGCCCCGCCGCGGGGGGGGCGGGGGGGCGCGGGGGGGGTGGCGGCCTGTGTGAGCGTGTGCGAGGGACGCGTGTGCGAGGGACGCGTGTGCGACGGCTGTGTGTGTGTGTGCACATGTGTGTGCGTGTGCGAGGGACGCATGTGCGAGGGACGCCTGTGCCGGGGCTGTGTGTCTGCACATGTGTGTGCGTGTGTGAGGGACACGTGTGCCGGGGCTGTGTGTGTGCACGTGTGTGTGTGTGCAAGGGACGCATGTGCGAGGAACGCGTGTGTCGGGGCTGTGTGTGTGTGTGTGTGTGTGCATGTGCGAGGGACGCGTGTGCCAGGCTCTGTGTGTGTGCACATGTGTGTGCGTGTGCGAGGGACGCATGTGCGAGGGACGCGTGTGCCGGGGCTGTGTGTCTGCACATGTGTGTGTGTGTGCGAGGGATGCGTGTGCGAGGGACGCGTGTGCCGGGGCTGTGTGTCTGCACATGTGTGTGTGTGTGCGAGGGACGCATGTGCGAGGGACGCGTGTGCCGGGGCTGTGTGCGTGTGTACATGTGTGTGCGTGTGCGAGGGACGCGTGTGCCGGGGCTGTGTGTGTCTGCACATGTGTGTGTGTGTGCAAGGGACGCGTGTGCAAGGAACGCGTGTGCCAGGCTCTGTGTGTGTGCACATGTGTGCACGTGTGCGAGGGACACGTGTGCCAGGGCTGTGTGTGTCTGCACATGTGTGTGTGTGTGCGAGGGACGCGTGTGCAAGGAACGCGTGTGCCAGGCTCTGTGTGTGTGCACATGTGTGTGCGTGTGCGAGGGACGCGTGTGCGAGGGACGCATGTGCGAGGGACGCGTGTGCCAGGCTCTGTGTGCATGTGTACATATGTGTGTGTGTGAGGGATGCATGTGCCGGGCTCTGTTTGTGTGTGCACATGTGTGTGTGTGTGTGAGGGACGCGTGTGCGAGGGACGTGTGTGCCAGGCTCTGTGTGTGTGTGTACATGTGTGTGCATGTGCGAGGGACACGTGTGCGAGGAACGCGTGTGCTGGGCTCTGTGTGTGTGCACATGTGTGTGCGTGTGCGAGGGACGCGTGTGCCAGGGCTGTGTGTGCACATGTGTGTGCATGTGTGTGTGTATATGTGTGTGCACATGGGTGTGTGTGCCTGTGTGTGTGCACGTGTGTGTGGGTACATGTGTGTGCACATGGGTGTACGTGTGTGTGTGTGTCTGTGTTTGTGCGTGTGCGTGTCTGTGTTTGTGCGTGTGCGAGGGACACGTGTGCTGGGGCTGTGTGTGTATGTGTTTGTGCGTGTGTGTGCACGTGTGTGTGTGTGTGTGTGCATGAGCGTGCACATGGGGGGGTGTGTGTATGTGTGTATATACGTGTGTGTGTGTGTGCGTGTGTGTGAGGGACGCGTGTGCCAGGGCTGTGTGTGCACATGTGTGTGTATGTGTGTGTGCATGTGTGTGTGCACATGTATGTGCATGTGTGTGCACGTGTGTGTGTACGCGTATGTGTGTGCGTGTGTGTACATGTGTGTGTCCATGTGTGTGCACATGGGGGTGTTTGTGTCTGCACGTGTGTGTGTGTGCGTGTGTGAGGGACGCGTGTGCTGGGGCTGTGTGTACATGTGTGTGCACGGGGGAATGCATGTGTGTGTGTGCATGGGTGTGAGCACGTGTGTGCACACAGTCGTGCGTGTGTGCGCACATGGGGGATGCACATGGGGGGGTGTGCACACAGGGGGTGCGCACACGTGTGTGTGTGTGTGTGCGTGCACATAGGGGATGCACACGTGTGCGTGGGGGGGGTGCACACACGTGTGTGTGTGCACGTGGGGGATGCACACGGGGGGGTGCACACAGGGGTGCGCACACGTGTGTGTGTGTGTGCACGTGCAGAGGTGCGCGGGGGGGTGCACACGGCGGGTGTGCGTGTGCAGGTTGGGGGGTGCATGTGTGTGCACATGGGGGGGGCGTGTGTGTGTGTGTGCACGTGGGGGGGTCGTGTGTGCACGTGTGTTCACGTAACGGGTGTGGGGGGGGGGGTGCGCACAGGGGGGCATGCGTGTGTTTGTGTGTGCACGGGGGGGGGTGCACATGGGGGGGCACACTGGGGGGATGTGTGTGTGCATGTAGCGGGGTGTGCACGGTGGGGGGGCTGCACACAGAAGGCCCCCCCCAACCCCCCAATCACCCCTTGGATGTCCCTAAAACCCCCAGAAGGGCCCCCCCCAAAACCCCCCCCAACCCCCCCCCCCCCCCGCCCCAAATCACCCCTTGGATCCCCCTAAAACCCCCAGAAGGGCCCCCCCAAAATCCCCCAATCCCCCTCCCACTGCCCCAAATCACCCTAAAATCCCCAGAAGGGCCCAACCCCCCCCCCCCCCACTGTCCCCAGTCACCCCCTGAATCCCCCTAGAAAGCCCAGAAGGGCCCCCCCAACCCCCCCACTGCCCCGAATCACCCCTTGGATCCCCCTAAAACCCCCAGAAGGGCCCCCCCAACCCCCCCCACTGCCCCGAATCACCCCTTGGATTCCCCTAAAACCCCCAGAAGGGCCCCCCCAACCCCCCCCCACTGCCCCGAATCACCCCTTGGATCCCCCTAAAACTCCCAGAAGGGCCCCCCCAACCCCCCCCACTGCCCCGAATCACCCCTTGGATCCCCCTAAAACCCCCAGAAGGGCCCCCCCAAAATCCCCCAACCCGCCCCCGCCCCAAATCACCCCTTGGATCCCCCTAAAACCCCCAGAAGGGCCCCCCCAACCCCCCCCCACTGCCCCGAATCACCCCTTGGATCCCCCTAAAACTCCCAGAAGGGCCCCCCCAACCCCCCCCTCCCCCCCCCTCAGCCCCCCCCCTCGTCCCCCCCCCCGTGGCCTGTCCGTCCGTCCGTCTTTGGCCGCCTTTCCTCCCCCCTCTTCTTCTTCTTCTTCTTCTTCTTCTTCTTCTTTTTTTTCCTTTTTTTTTTTTTTTTCCTTTCTCCCCTCTTTTTTTTTCCCTTTTTTTTTTTTAATTTTCTTTTTTTTTTTTTTTTTTTTTTTTTTATTTTATTCCCCTGATTTAAACCCCGGCTCCATTTGCTGCCACTGACCTTAACGGCTTAAATTAAAAAGCAATGTTCTGTGCGCGCCTCCACAGCCGCCGCGCCGGCAAGAGGGGGGGGCCTCCCCAGCTCCCCCCCCTCCTCAGTCCCCCCCCCTCCTTCCCACCCCCCCCAGTTCCCCCCCCGTGGGCTCTGATGGTTTTAATATCACCGTAATGGCTTTGACCTTGCGATTAATAGCGGGGTTGGCAAAGCCGCCGCGGCGTGACGGCGGCCGCCGCGCCGGGGCGGGGGGGGGAAATATGTGTGTTGGGGGGGGCGGAGGGGGGGGGGACACTTTGGGGAGGTTTTTAGGAGGTTTTAGGGAGGTTTTTGGGGTGCTGGGTGGGGAAACTGAGGCACGAGCGGGGATGGGGGGATGCTGTAAATTGGAGGGGGGGCACGGGGGGGCTGGAGGTGGGAGTGGGGGTGCGGGGGGACACACACACACGTGTGTGTCGGGACACGCGTGTGAATGGCTGGGGGGAGGGGGCGTTTCTGGGGTCCGGGGGGCTGCCGTGGGGTGCCCCCTCCCCTGCGGGGCTCATGGCGGGGGGGACATGGCGGGGGGGGGGGGGGGGGCAATGGGTGGCACATGGAGGGGTTTGTGGCTGTGTGAGGGGGTTCAGGGGGGCGGGGGCTGCCGGGGGGGGGGGGGGGTGGGCGGATAGTGGGTGCCCGAGGGGCGGGGGGTACCGGGGGGGGGGGTGGGTGCTGCTGCCCCCAGCCCAGCCCCCCTCCCGCTCCCTGTCCCCCGTCCCCGCTCCTGTCCCCTCTCCCGGTCCCGGTCCTTGTCCCCATCCCTGTCCCCGTCCGTCTCCCTGTCCCCGTTCCCGGTCCCTGTCCCCGTTCCTGTCCCCCGTCCCCATTCCTGTCCCCCATCCCCATCCCTGTCCCCGCTCCCGGTCCCTGTCCTCGTTCCTGTCCCCTGTCCCCATCCCTGGCCCCGTTCCCGGTCCCTCTCCCTGTCCCCATCCCTGTCCCCATCCCTGTCCCCGTTCCCGGTCCCTGTCCCCTGTCCCCGGTCCCTGTCCCAGTTCCTGTCCCCCGTTCCTGTCCCCCATCCGCATCCCTGTCCCCGTTCCCAGTCCCTGTCCCCATCCCTGTCCCCTATCCCCTGTCCCCCGTCCCTGTCCCCATCCCTGTCCCCGTTCCCAGTCCCTGTCCCCATCCCTGTCCCCTATCCCCTGTCCCCCGTCCCTGTCCCCATCCCTGTCCCCGTTCCCAGTCCCTGTCCCCATCCCCGTCCCCTGTCCCCATCCCTGTCCCCGTTCCCGCTCCCCGTCCCGGCGCTGGCGCAGTCGCCTCCCGCGCTGCATCCTAATGAGGCGGCGGCGGCGGCGGGAGCGGGACCGGCCCCGCGGACGCCCCGGGGAACGGGGACAGGGACGGGGACAGGGACGGGGATGGGACCGGGCTGCTCCTACCCCCTCCGGGCCCCTACGTAGTCCCCCCCTCGAGGGGTTTGGGGAGGGGTGTGGGGGCGCGGGGGATCCCCCCGGCCCGGTGACAGGCGGAGGGACGGTCACGCACCGGGCACAACGGGCCACCGCCGCAGCGCCCGGCACTGCCACACCCGCACAGCTGGATCGGGGGGGTCACAGAGACACCCACAGCTGGATCGGGAGGGGGAGTGTCACCGTGACACCCACAGCTGGGTTGGGGGGGGTTGTCAGTGCCACACCTGCACAGCTGGATCGGGGGGGTCACCGTGACACCCACAGCTGTATGGGGGGGGCTGTCACTGCCACACCCGCACAGCTGGATCGGGGAGTCACCGAGACACCCACAGCTGGATCGGGAGGGGGAGTGTCACCGTGACACCCACAGCTGGGTTGGGGGGGGTTGTCAGTGCCACACCTGCACAGCTGGATCGGGGGGGTCACCGTGACACCCACAGCTGGATGGGGGGGGCTGTCACTGCCACACCCGCACAGCTGGATCGGGGGGGTCACCGTGACACCCACAGCTGGATGGGGGGGCTGTCACTGTCACATCCACAGCTGGAGGGGGGGGCTGTCACTGTTACACCCACAGCTGGAACAAGGGGATCACTGTGACACCTACACCTGGATCGGGGAGGGGGGTGTCACCGTCACACCCACAGCTGGATCCCAGGAATCACTGTCACACCCACAGCTGGATCGTGGGGGTCATTGTCACACCCACAGCTGGATCCCAGGGGTCGCTGCCCCCCCAGCTCCCACCTCCCCCCCTAGTCCTGGGACCCCCCCTCCTCGGTCCCGCCGTCCCCAGGGCCCAGCCCGGGGTGTCGGGGCACAGCGGGGGCGGGGGGGGGGGGCTGCCGTTTTGCCGTGGGAGGGTAGAGGGCAGTGGCAGTCCGGCCATGCCGCCACCCGGCCCACCACTGGGCGGTGGGTGACACCGGGCTGCGGGTGACACCGGGCAGCGGGTGACACTACGTGGAGGGGGGTGTGTGCGATCCTGCATCCAGCCCCACTCTGCTTTCCTCACATTTGGGTGGCATCCAGGCAGGGGGACCAGCCGGTGTCCCCAGGGTGGCATCCAGGCAGAGGGACCCTCTGGCGTCCCCACGGTGGCATCCAGGCAGAGGGACCCGCTGGTGTCCCCAGGGTGGCATCCAGATGGGGGGACCCGTGGGTGTCCCCAGGGTGACACCCAGGCAGAGGGACCTGCTGGCGTCCCCAGGGTGGCATCCAGATGGGGGGACCCTCTGGTGTCCCCAGGGTGGCATCCAGATGGGGGGACCCGTGGGTGTCCCCAGGGTGACACCCAGGCAGAGGGACCTGCTGGCGTCCCCAGGGTGGCATCCAGATGGGGGGACCCGTGGGTGTCCCCAGGTTGGCATCCCGGCAGAGGGACCACATGGTGTCCCCAGGGTGGCATCCAGATGGGGGGACCCGTGGGTGTCCCCAGGGTGGCATCCCAGCAGGGGGACCACATGGTGTCCCCAGGGTGGCATCCAGATGGGGGGACCCGTGGGTGTCCCCAGGGTGGCATCCCAGCAGGGGGACCACATGGTGTCCCCAGGGTGGCATCCAGATGGGGGGACCAGCCAGCGTCCCCAGGGTGACACCCAGACAGGGGGACGCAGCATGGACCGAGCCAGGCGGATGCGTTGCAGGAGCAGAGCAGGAATTCTCACCCCCACACCCCCCCAAAACTCCCCCCCCGCCCCGAAGCACCCAAGACACCCCCACCTCTGCCAGCAGAGGAGCACCCCTGGGTGCTCACCCCCTCCCTTCGCATCCCCCACCCCTCGCCCCCCCCCCCCCGGCCCTTTGCGGGGGGGACCTTCCCCACGGGGCGCCCCAGGGTGATACGGGGACCCCCGGGGTGGCAGCTCGGGGGGACCCTTGGGTGCCGCAGCCCCGGCAGGAGGGTGCCGCGGTGGCGGGGGAGGCGCCCGCGGCCGCGCGGTGCCACCGTGTGTGTCCCGTCCCCCGTCCCCCCCCCCGCGTGAAATACGGCCCCATAAATCCATGCCCTGTTGTGTCTTATGGCTTAATTAGTGCATGGAACGACATGATTCAGAAGAGCCCAAATGGGATGGCGTCATGGGAGGCATTAAACCGGGGGGGGGGGTGGGGAATTAGCGGCTGGCGAGGCGGGGGGCGGGGGGGGCGGGGAGGAAAAAAAAGGGGGGGGAGGGAAAAAAGTGGGGGGGAGGGTGTCTTTTGGGCAGGATTCAGGGTTTTTTTGGGCCTCCCTGGTGACGGGTCGGGATGCGCCCAATTTATCCCCTGGGATTTGGGGGGCAAACCCCACCCTTTAACGCACCCCCCCCCCCCCCCCCCCACCGCGTCGCTGTCCCCTCTCAACCCGGCATCAAGGCGGAGCTTTTTGGGGGGAGAGGGGTTCAAATGGGTGTGTGTGGGGGGGGTGTCCCCAACCTCCCCCCCCCCAACGATGGGAAGGGGGTACCCAAAACCCCCCTCAGGGCTCTGGGATGAGGGTTCCCCTCATCCCTTCCGACGCTGCCACGCTCCGTCCTGCTTCCGCGGGGAATTTTCTTTTTTCTTATTTATTTATTTATTTTTAATTTTTTTTTTTCCTTTTTTTACAGGCTTTTTTTTTTTTTATGACAAACTTTACTTTACGTTTGACATTTAAAAGCTGATCAGATCTTCCCTCCAGGACAGCAGGAAATGGAGATATTTATTGGGGTCCGGGCGATGCTGGGAGAGCGCCGAGATTTACTCCGACAGCGCGGCAGGATTATGGATATCGTCTGTCCGGCCGGGACGCCGGTGCCACGGGCCGCGCCGCGGGCCGGGGACGACGATTTATGGGGGGCTCGGGGCTTCTTTGAGTCCCCCCGAGAAGGGTTGTCAGGAAGGTGATGACAACCAGGGTTGGCTCGGTCCGTGCCCATCCGGTGGGGATTCTCCGGCGGCAGGTATGGGGCGGCGCTGGGGGACCGTGCCGCTTTCTAGGGGGGGGGGTTTGCTGTTGGGAAGTGGGAGGTTGGGGTTTTCCGTGTCACCTCCAAGCTCCTCTTCCTCCTGAGACCCCCACCTGCTGCTTCACTCCTTCCCTACCTGCCCCTCACCTCCCCGGTGTCTCCCGCCTGGGGACAGGACTTGGGCTGGGGACAGCATATAGGACCTGGGGATATGTCCAGGATCAGGGATGGCCTCTTGCATCTGGAGACGTGACTTGGACACCATGTCACGGAGCTGGGGACGTTGAGGACCATGTCATGGACCTGGGGATGGTCTCTCACGTTGAGGACCACGTCATGGACCTGGGGACGGTCTCTTAGGTCAAGGACCATGTCATGGACCTGGGGGTGTTCTCTCAATGTTGAAGACCATGTCACAGACCTGGGGATGGTCTCTCACGTTGAGAACCATGTTATGGACCTGCAGGTGGTCTCTCAGGCTGATGACCATGTCATGGACCTGGGGATGGTCTCTCACATTGAGGACCATGTCATGAACCTCGGGACGGTCCATGTCATGGACCTGGGGGTGTTCTCTCAATGTTGAGGACCATGTCACAGACCTGGGGATGGATTCTCACATTGAGGACCATGTCATGGACCTAGGGATGGTCTCTCAATGTTGAAGACCATGTCACGGACCTGGGGATGGATTCTCACGTTGAGGACCATGTCATGGACCTGGGGATGGTCTCTCAGGTCAAGGACCATGTCATGGACCTGCGGATGGTATCTCATGTTGAGGACTATGTCATGGACCTGGGGATGGTCTCTCAACGTTGAGGACCATGTCATGGACCTGGGGACAGTCTCTCAGGCCAAGGGCCGTGTCACGGACCTTTGGATGGTCTCTCAACATTGAGGACCATGTCATGGACCTGGGGATGGTCTCTGAGGTTGAGGACAATGTCATGGACCTGGGGCTGGTGTCTTGGGCTGGTGTCTTGGAGCTGGGGACCTGTCTTGGGTCAAGGGACAGTGTCTCAGACCTGGGGAGAGTGTCTTAGGAGAGCCTCGGACCGGAAGATGGTGTCTCTGGTAGGGGACAATGTCTTGGACCTGGGGACATGTCTTGGCTTGGGGGATGGGGTCAAGGAACGGGGTCTTGGACCTGGGAATGATACCCGGGGATTGGGGACAGTGGCTTGGCTTGAAGGACAGTGTCTTGGACCTTCAAAGAGTGTCTTGGGACAATGTCTTGGGCCTGGGGGACAATGTCTTGGACGCCATGTCTGGGGTCAAGTGACAGTGTCCTGGGCCTGGGGATGGTGTCTGGGGTTAGGGACAGTGTCTTGGACCTGGGGACAGTGTCTGGGACCCAGGGACATGCCTTGGGTGAGGGACACTGACTCAGAACGGGGCCAACACCTAACACCTGGGGTGACACTGGGGCCCAGGACTGGTGTCACCAGCCCCTTGGGGACAGACGCTTGAGGACAATGTCTGGCAGCGGGCGGGGGGGGGACGACACCAGCAGGATTCGCAGCGACGTGGCGGGGGAGGACGGGCAGGAGGCCACGCGTTTCTCCTCCGCCACTGTCACCCTCCACCTCTCCAGTGGCCACCGACATGTCACCGTCCCCTCCTCGCGCCGGGGCGGCTTTGCAAGAGCCGCCTCGTTAAAAAAAAACGAGCCACAAATGGAATATTCCCGCTGCCTTTTCCCGCCCGCGCCGCCGTTCTCCGGCGCTAACGAAGGCGATTTCCCTGCCGTGGGAGGGGGGGTCACTGCCACCGCCACCACCGCTGCCACCGCCGTCTTGGGGACCCCTTGGGGACCCCCCCCCGGGTCCCTTTATTTGCTGAATTTGGGCACAAATGTTGTTTTTAATGTTCTTTTCTCCTTCTCCCAGGCCACCCAGCTGGAAAAATGCCCATCACCGGGGCGTCCGGGCCAGAGCTGCCACCATGGGGTAACAGAGCTTGCCTCGGTGATGTCATCAGTTTTCGTAGTGATGTCATCAGTTTTCATAGTGATGTCAGTAGCCCCCCCGGACCAATCCCGCCCCAGCGCTTCGCTCTGCCCCCACCAATCCCAGCCAGCGCTGCCCACCCCGGGGCGGGGAGAGCCCTGGGGACACGGGGCGGGGGGGGGGGCGGGGGGGGGAATTTGGGGACAACCCCCCCCCCAAACCGGGCCATCGCCAAGCCCAAACACCCGCCGCGGTCCCAGCAGCACCGGGAAAGCCGGGCTGAATTTTGGGTTCAAAACTACCCATATTGGGACAATAACGCCCGGCTCCAAGCAGAAAACGCCACTTTTCCCGCACCAGGGCAGCAGGGCTAAATTTGGGGCTAAAATCCCTCAAATCGGGGAAAACCCCCCGTGTCCGTCCCCCCCCCCCCGCCCCAACACCCCCGCAGTGCCACGGCTCGTGGGACGCCAGCCCAGGGAAATGGGGATTTTCTGGTTTTCTTCGCTAAAAATGGAGCGGAATTTCTTTCTCCCCCTTTTTCCCCTTTGCCCTTTTTCTTCCCTTTTCCCCCCATTTTCCTCTTCCCTTTTTTCCCCATTTTCATCTTCCCTTTTCACTCCGTTTCCCTCATTCCCTTTCTCCCCCCGTGCAAGTGTGAACCCCCCCGCAAGTGTGATACCCCAACACGTGTCACCCCCCCCGTATGAGGGTGCCCCCCCGTGTGTCACCCCCCTATATGAGTGTCACCCCTCATGTGCGAGTGACACCCCACCATGAGAGTGTGACCCCCCCCATATGAGTGTGACACCCCCCATATGAATGTGACCCCCCAATGCGAGTGTGACCCCCCATACGAGTGTGACACCCCCCATATGAGGGTGACCCCCCCATACGAGTATGACCCCCCCAATGCGAGTGTGACCCCCCATATGAGTGTGACCCCCATATGAGTGTGATCCCCCTATTTATGTGTGACCCCCCCCATACGAGTGTGACCCCCCCCTTATTAGCGTGACCCCCCCCATATGAGTGTGATCTCCCCATACGAGTGTGACCCCCCCATGTGAGTGTGACACCCCCCCATAGGAGTGTCCCCCCCGCGATGGCGCCCCGGTGGGGCCGGGTCCAGGCCCGGGGATGCCGCCGGCTCCATGGCGACGGTTGCCGGGGCGACGCGGGCCCGGCGCGGGGGGGCCCGAGGAGATTGATGGGGGCCGGGGGCGGGGGGGGGGCGCGGTGAGTCACCGCCCGCCGCGACGGCGGCCCCGGGGCTGCGCCGGGACCTCCGGGACCCCCCCGGGGGCGGCGGGGCCGGGGGGGACTGGGTGACTCTGTGTGGGTGTGTGTGAGCATCTGTGTGTGTGTGTGAGCATCTGTGTGTGTGTGTGTGTGCATCTGTGTGTGTGTGTGAGCATCTGTGTGTGTGTGTGCGTGTGAGCATCTGTGTGTGTGTGTGAGCATCTGTGTGTGTGTGTGTGTGCATCTGTGTGTGTGTGTGAGCATCTGTGTGTGTGTGTGTGTGTGAGCATCTGTGTGTGTGTGTGAGCATCTGTGTGTGTGTGCATCTGTGTGTGTGTGAGTATCTGTGTGTGTGTGTGTGTGTGTGAGCATCTGTGTGTGTGTGTGTGCATCTGTGTGTGTGTGTGCATCTGTGTGTGTGTGAGCATCTGTGTGTGTGTGTGCATCTGTGTGTGTGTGTGTGTGCATCTGTGTGTGTGTGTGAGCATCTGTGTGTGTGTGTGTGTGAGCATCTCTGTGTGTGTGTGAGCATCTGTGTGTGTGTGTGTGTGCATCTGTGTGTGTGTGAGCATCTGTGTGTGTGTGAGCATCTGTGTGTGTGTGTGAGCATCTGTGTGTGTGTGAGCATCTGTGTGTGTGTGTGTGCATCTGTGTGTGTGTGTGAGCATCTGTGTGTGTGTGCATCTGTGTGTGTGTGAACATCTGTGTGTGTGTGTGTGCATCTGTGTGTGTGTGTGAGCATCTGTGTGTGTGTGTGTGTGTGCATCTGTGTGTGTGTGTGAGCATCTGTGTGTGTGTGTGTGTGAGCATCTCTGTGTGTGTGTGTGCATCTGTGTGTGTGTGTGAGCATCTCTGTGTGTGTGTGTGCATCTGTGTGTGTGCGTGTGAGCATCTGTGTGTGTGTGAGCATCTGTGTGTGTGTGTGTGCATCTGTGTGTGTGTGTGAGCATCTGTGTGTGTGTGTGTGTGCATCTGTGTGTGTGAGCATCTGTGTGTGTGTGTGTGTGCATCTGTGTGTGTGAGCATCTGTGTGTGTGTGTGCATCTGTGTGTGTGTGAACATCTGTGTGTGTGTGTGTGCATCTGTGTGTGTGTGTGTGCATCTGTGTGTGTGTGTGAGAATCTCTGTGTGTGTGTGTGCATCTGTGTGTGTGTGTGAGCATCTGTGTGTGTGTGTGTGCATCTGTGTGTGTGCGTGTGAGCATCTGTGTGTGTGTGTGAGCATCTGTGTGTGTGTGTGCATCTGTGTGTGTGCGTGTGAGCATCTGTGTGTGTGTGAGCATCTGTGTGTGTGTGTGCATCTGTGTGTGTGTGTGTGAGCATCTGTGTGTGTGCATCTGTGTGTGTGTGCATCTGTGTGTGTGTGTGTGAGCATCTGTGTGTGTGCATCTGTGTGTGTGTGCATCTGTGTGTGTGTGTGTGAGCATCTGTGTGTGTATGTGCGCATCTCTGTGTGTGTGCGCATCTCTGTGTGTGTGTGTGTGCATCTGTGTGTGTGTGTGCGTGTGAGCATCTGTGTGTGTGTGTGAGCATCTGTGTGTGTGTGTGTGTGCATCTGTGTGTGTGTGTGAGCATCTGTGTGTGTGTGTGTGAGCATCTGTGTGTGTGTGAGCATCTGTGTGTGTGTGCATCTGTGTGTGTGTGAGTATCTGTGTGTGTGTGTGTGTGTGAGCATCTGTGTGTGTGTGTGTGCATCTGTGTGTGTGTGTGCATCTGTGTGTGTGTGAGCATCTGTGTGTGTGTGTGTGCATCTGTGTGTGTGTGTGTGTGCATCTGTGTGTGTGTGTGAGCATCTGTGTGTGTGTGTGTGTGTGAGCATCTCTGTGTGTGTGTGAGCATCTGTGTGTGTGTGTGTGTGCATCTGTGTGTGTGTGAGCATCTGTGTGTGTGTGAGCATCTGTGTGTGTGTGTGAGCATCTGTGTGTGTGTGAGCATCTGTGTGTGTGTGCATCTGTGTGTGTGTGCATCTGTGTGTGTGTGAACATCTGTGTGTGTGTGTGTGCATCTGTGTGTGTGTGTGAGCATCTGTGTGTGTGTGTGTGTGTGCATCTGTGTGTGTGTGTGAGCATCTGTGTGTGTGTGTGTGTGCATCTGTGTGTGTGTGTAAGCATCTGTGTGTGTGTGTGCATCTGTGTGTGTGTGTGAGCATCTGTGTGTGTGTGTGTGTGCATCTGTGTGTGTGAGCATCTGTGTGTGTGTGTGTGCATCTGTGTGTGTGTGTAAGCATCTGTGTGTGTGTGTGCATCTGTGTGTGTGTGTGAGAATCTCTGTGTGTGTGTGTGCATCTGTGTGTGTGTGTGAGCATCTGTGTGTGTGTGTGCATCTGTGTGTGTGCGTGTGAGCATCTGTGTGTGTGTGAGCATCTGTGTGTGTGTGTGCATCTGTGTGTGTGTGCATCTGTGTGTGTGTGTGTGTGTGCATCTGTGTGTGTGTGTGCATCTGTGTGTGTGTGCATCTGTGTGTGTGTGTGTGAGCATCTGTGTGTGTATGTGCGCATCTCTGTGTGTGTGCGCATCTCTGTGTGTGTGTGTGTGCATCTGTGTGTGTGTGTGAGCATCTGTGTGTGTCTGTGTGTGTGAGCATCTGTGTGTGTGTGTGCATCTGTGTGTGTGAGAGCACCTGTGTGTGTGTGTGCGCGCGCGCGTGCATCTGTGTGTGTGCGCGTGTGTGTGAGAGCATCTGCGTGTGTGTGTCTGTGTGTGTGTGTGTATATGTGTGCGTGTGTGGATGTGTGTCTGTGTGTGTCTGAGCATCTCTGTGTGTGTGTTTGTGTGTGTCTGTGTGAGCATCTGTGTGTGTGTGTCTGTGTATGTGTGTCTGTGTGTGTCTGTGTATGTGTGTCTGTGTGTGTCTGTGCACGTGTGTGTGTGTATGTGCGTGTGTGTGTGTGTATGTGTGTCTGCGAGCATCTCTCTGTGTGTGTCTGTGTCTGTGCGTGTGTGTGCGTGTTTGGGTGTGAGAGCATCTGTGTGTGTGTGTGTGTGTGTGCGTGCATGGGTGTGCCCAGTTCGGGTGTGTTCACACCCACACATGTATGTACGCACCCGCACAGGTATGTACACACCCACACACGCGTGTGCACACCCACACATGTACACACACACCCACACATGTATGTGCATACCTGCACATGGATGTTACACCCACACACGAATGTGCACACCCGCACATGTATATACACACCCGCACACATATGTACACACCCACACATGTATATACACACCCACACATGTATGTACACACCCTCACAGGTATGTACACACCTGCACACGTATGTGCACACCTGCACACATATGTTCGCACCCACACATGTATGTACACACCCGCACACATATGTTCACACCTGCACACGTATGTGCACACCCGCACACGTATGTACACACCCTCACATGGCTGTGCACACCCACACATGTATGTACACACCGTCACATGTATGTACACCCCCCCAATCACCTCCGCCCCCCGATCTCCGACCCCTTCTCCTCCCCCGTGTGGGTCCGGGGGGGGGGGGGGGGAGGCGCTGCCCACGACGCCCCCCCCCCGGCCAAGCCGAAACCCAGCATTTCCCCCCAATTGCGGCAGCACTGGCCCCCCTTATTTTATTTTTGGGGGGGGGGGGTGTGGAAAGCGGGGGGGTTTGGGGCCCTCCTTGGCCAGCGCTGCTCTACCGAGGGGGGGGGGACGGGGGGGGGCGGGGGGGGGGGGAGGGTTGGGCTTCCTCAGCCCCCCCCCCCGCACTGCACCACGCCGCTACGCCAAGTAACAAAAAAAAAAAAAAAAAAAAAGCTGGGGGAAAAAAAAAAATCAAAGAGGGGGGAGCGGGGTGAGGGGGGGGGCGGGGAGAAGGTGCGGGGGGGGGGACACACACACACGGAGGCAGAGCCGGGAAAAGTCACCCGCTCCGGGCAAAGCCACTGGGGGACGAGTCGGGTCCTTCCCTCATCCCCCCCCCCGGCCCCCCGCCACTTCTTACCCCACTCACCCCCATCCTGCAGCTGGGAAAACCCCCGCGGAACCCCAAAATTGGACACACACACACACACACACACACACACGCAGAATCTGGTCCATTATAAACACCCCCCACACCCCCCCTACCCCCCCCCCGCGCACCAGCAACCCATTTTGGGTGCCGGCGGGCGATGCGGGCGCTGGCGCGGGGAAGAGCTTCCTTAAGGGCCCCAATTACAGCAGCCGAGTGAGGAGCAGTGATTTATAGGCCCAACTCTCCCCCCCCCCACCTTTTGTCGTGAACCTGCGACAAAAGACTCGGGGGGGGGGGGGGGGGAAGGGGGGGGTGCTGAGAATCAATCCGGCGTCTTTTCTCCCAATATTTTCTGCCGTTCCTTTGTTCTCCCAACGAAGGTCTCGAAACCAGCAGCGAGCGGCCGAGCCCCCGCCTGCGAGGGCTGCGTCTTTTCCCAAGATTTCCATATTTTCCCCTTCTCCTTAAGGGTTTCCGCCTAAACTGGGATATTTTTTTTTTCCCCCTATTACACCGCCCCAGATTTTGGACCCCTCGCCCCCCCCCCAACCCTGGTAGCGTGATGGGGGTGGAGAGAAGAGGGGGGTTGATGGGCTCAGGGGTGGGTGGTGGGTTGTGGGGTGGGTGGGGAGCAACGGGATGGGGTGGTGGGATGTGGGGTGGGGTGGTGGGATGTGGGGTGAGGTGATGGGACCTACGGTGGGGTGGTGGGTCATAGGAGGGGGTGGAGGGACACGGGGTGGGCTGGTGGGACATGGGATGGGCTGGTGGGTCATGGGGTGGGGTGGTGGGACACAACGTGGGGTGGTGGGATATAGGATGGGGTGGAGGGACATGGGGTGGGCTGGTGGGACATGGGATGGGGCAGAGGGACATGGGGTGGGGTGGTGGGTCATAGGATGGGGTGGAGGGACATGGGGTGGGGTGGTGGGTCATAGGAGGGGGTGGAGGGACATGGGGTGGGGTGGTGGGTCATAGGAGGGGGTGGTGGGATGTGGGAGGTGGTGGTGGGTCATAGGAGGGGGTGGTGGGATGTGGGGGGTGGTGGTGAGACATGAAGTGCGGTGGTGGGACATGAAATGGAGTGGTGGGACGTGGAGTGGGGTGGTGGGTCATAGGATGGGGTGGTGGGACATGGGGTGGGCTGGTGGGACATGGGATGGGCTGGTGGGTCATGGGGTGGGGTGGTGGGACACAACGTGGGGTGGTGGGATATAGGATGGGGTGGAGGGACATGGGGTGGGCTGGTGGGACATGGGATGGGGCAGAGGGACATGGGGTGGGGTGGTGGGTTGTAGGATGGGGTGGTGGGACATGGGGTGGGGTGGTGGGACATGAAATGGGGTGGTGGGACGTGGGGTGGTGGGACATGAAATGGGGTGGTGAGACCTAGGGTGGGGTGGTGAGTCATAGGAGGAGGTGGTGGACGTGGGGTGGGATGGTGGGATGTAGATGGGCTGGTGGGTCATGGGGTGGGGTGGTGGGACACAATGTGGGGTGGTGGCACATGGGGTGGGCTGGTGGGTCATAAGAGGGGGTGGTGGGATGTGTGGGGGTGTGGTGAGACATGAAATGGGGTGGTGAGACATGAAATGGGGTGATGGGACATGGGATGGGGTGGAGGGACATGGAAGGGGTAGAAGGACATGGTGTGGGGTGGTGGGATGTGGAAGAGGTGGAGGGACATGGATGGGGTGGAGGGACATGGGGTGGGGTGGTGGGACGTGGGGTGGGGTGGTGGGTCGTAGGATGGGGTGGAGGGACATGGGGCGGGGTGGTGGGACATGGAAGGGGTAGAAGGACATGGTGTGGGGTGGTGGGATGTGGAAGAGGTGGAGGGACATGGATGGGGTGGAGGGACATGGGGTGGGGTGGTGGGTCGTAGGATGGGGTGGAGGGACATGGGGCGGGGTGGTGGGACGTGGGGTGGGGTGGTGGGTCGTAGGATGGGGTGGAGGGACATGGGGCGGGGTGGTGGGACATGGAAGGGGTAGAAGGACATGGTGTGGGCTGGTGCGATGTGGAAGAGGTGGAGGAACATGGATGGGGTGGTGGGATGTGGGGTGGATGGGCATGAAATGGGGTGGTGGGACATGGGGTGGGGTGGTGGGACACAACGTGGGGTGGTGGGACATGGGGTGGGGTGGTGGGACACAACGTGGGGTGGTGGGACACGGGATGGGGTGGTGTGACATGGAAGGGGTGGTGGGTCATGGGGTGTGAGAATGGACCATGCGGTGGGAAAATGGGGGATGGGACGGGACGAATGGAGAGCCGGGGGAATGGGATGGGGTGAGACAGGGCGGGATGGGATGGGACGGGACGGGATGGGGTGGGATGGGCTGAGGGGTTCCGGGATGGGAGGGGAACCGCAGGCCAGTGCAGGGGGTGACGGGATGGGGCTGTGTGTCACGGGATGGGACACAGGCACCCATGGGTGCCCCACCAGGGCGGTGGTGCGGGATGGGACCCGGAGGGGGAGCGGTGGAGGACGGGGGGTGCTGGGACCCGCGGGGGGGACCAGAGCACCCAGGGGTGCTCGGGGGAAGCGACACAGGACGGGGACACCGCAGGGACTGGGGGGAGAGGGCACCCAAGGGTGCTCAGGTGGCACCCAAGGACCCGGCGTGGGCTGGGCACCCAAGGACCCGGGTGGCCCGGGCTGGGCTGGATGCCCCGAACTGGGGAGGGGGGAGATGGAACCAGCAATTCCCATTTTCGGGACAATTGCTCCACCCTCCGGGCTCGCCCAGGAACGCAGCGAGGGACCACCCCGGGACCTGCCACCCACCCGGGGGGGGCGGGGGGGGGGGGGGGAGCCAAGGGGGACCGAAGGCTCGGCGGGGCTCCCCAGCACCCCCCCACCCCCCAAAAAACCCTAGTGTCCCCCCCAGCACCCAGCCACAGCGGATTCCCCGGTGTCTCATAAAGGTTGTGCTCCCTGGGCTGTTCCCCACGGGGGTCACGTCGGGGGGGGGGGGGTGGGATGAGGGGGGGGGTGGGGTTTTTTTGCCTAATTCCCCCCAGATTTGGCCCAATCGGTCATTTTTCTCCCCGTCTCCCAAACTCGGGTGAGAAAAGCCAAAAAAAGTGCAAAAGCTATTAAGGGGGGGGGGGGGGAGGAAAGCTGAGGTTTGGGGCAGGGGGGTTGCAGTAGGGCTGGAGGGGTCACCCACTGACACCCCCCCCCACCCCCTTGCTGTCACCCCGCAGCCCCGGCTCCATATTGGGGTCCCCCAAAGCCTGGGCAGATGTTTTGCCCCCCCTACCCCCCCCCCCCATGGTGGCGTTTTTGGGGAGCGGTGAGTTCCCGCGTCCCGTGGCCACCCCGGCGCTGCCTCTGGTAGCCCCTCGCCTTCCAAACCAGCTGGGAAACGGGATTCGTTCCACCAGCCCCCGCCACAAAAGGAGGGTGGGGGGGGGAAAAAAAAGAAAAAGAAAAAGAAAAAAAAAAAAGCCGCCAAAGTCCCCGGAAAATGAATATTTAAAAGAGAAGGAAACCCATTAAAACGGCTTCATTTTTATTCCCATTACAGCCCATTAAATCAAGGACCGGGGCAGGCGGAGGCGGGGGGGCTGTGGGAGGGGAAGAGGGGGACAGCCTGGAGCCGGGGGGGGGACACACACACATAGATTCGGCCGCCCTGGGGAGCCCTGCAGCAACGCGGCCCCTCCAGCACCCCCCTCCCACCCCTGCCTCAGTTTCCCCATCTGCAAACCCACGGGAGGACGCCCGGTTCCCTCCGCCTCCCCCCGTTTTCCCACCGGGAGGGGAAATTCGGGGAGGGGGGCAGTGGGGATGGAGCTGTCTCGGAGTCGGGAGCTGCATTTTGGGGTTGGAAATGAAAATATCGGGGCCGCAAGGCCTTGGTGCCGCCTGAACCCGCAAACCCCATAAAACCGGAGCCCACCCCCACCCCCGGCTCCGCGGCTGCTTTTATGGTGCCGAACATCAGGACTTTGGGGAATACAGGCAGGTGGCAAAGCCGACACCAGCCGAGCTGCGAAATGGCCGGGGAGCCCCATTTTGGGTTAAAAAAAGGGTAAAATAGGGAGTGGCGCCCACGCCACGGTCTCCCCCTTCCCTGCGGGAAAGCTGCCTGGAGAGGTTTATCCTCCGGGGATGCTGCGGGGATCCTGCTGCACCCTGAACCCCCTTCCTCATCCCCACGGTTGGGGGGGGGGGGACGGGGACACGCTCAAGGTCACGGTTCTGTTGGGGACCCAGGCGTCGGGGGCTGCCCTTGGAGGGGGGGGTCGGGTCTCGATCCGTCACCCGGCGCGTGGTGGCACGTCCCCACCGAGTCCTTTGTGGGGTACCACGGGGGCCGCTTCCCAGGTGAACGGCCCGTGGGGCCGGGGATCCAGGGATGCTCGGAAAGTTGAAGAGCAGCCAAGGGAAGGTTGCCGTGGCGACGGGCAAAAAAAAAAAATTAAAAAAAAATAAATAAAATAATAAAATTCCTCTCCATTTCTGCGTTTGGGGGTAAAAGCCGTCATTTGTATGCAGGCGGGCGCCCGGCGCCTTTGAAATTCAAGCAGAAAATCAAAAAGGCGAAGGCAGGAGCGTAGCTGCCGGGTGATTATGCGGGAGGTGGGAGAGCGGCGCGGCCCCGCTGTTATTTAGTGCCGTCCCCGGCGAGGAGGACGGGAACAGGGATGGGGATGGGGATGGGATAGGGATGGGGACGGGGATGGGATGGGGATGGGGATGGGGACGGGGATGGGGATGGGGATGGGGATGGAGATGGGGATGGGGATGGGATGGGGATGGGGATGGGGATGGGGACAGGGATGGGGACGGGGATGGGATGGGGATGGGGATGAGGACGGGGATGGGGACGGGGATGGGGAGGGGATGAGGACGGGGATGGGGACAGGGACGGGGATGGGGATGTGGTAGGGATGGGAATGGGGACAGGGATGGGATGGGGACAGGGATGGGGACAGGGATGGGGATGGGGATGGGGATGGGGACGGGGATGGGGACGGGGATGGTGATAGGGATGGGGACAGGGATGGGGACGGGGATGGGGACAGGGATGGGGATGGGGACAGGGATGGGGACGGGGATGGGGACAGGGATGGGATGGGGATGGGGAGGGGGATGGGGATGGGCACAGGTATGGGGTGGGGATGGGGATGGGGACAGCGGGGAGGTGTGAGGGGTCCAGGTGCTGCGACCAGGCCAAGGTGGAGGAGAGGGGTGCCAGGGAGGAAGGAGATGCACAAGGACCTGCCCAAGGAGAGAGGAATCCTTCTGGCCGTCTGTCCTTCCTGTCCCTGTGTCCTTCCTACCTGTGTGTCCTGCCTGTCTGTCTGCCTATTTATCCACCTTTCTCTCCATCTGTCCTTATCCATACAGCCTTCCTATCCCTGTATCCTGCCTATCTATCCTTCCCACCCATGTCTGTCCTTCCTATCTGCCTGTGCTTCCTACCCATCCATCTACCCTTCCTATTTATCCATCCATCCATCCATCCATCCATCCATCCATCCATCCATCCACCCACCCATCCATCCATCCATCCATCCATCCATCCATCCATCCATCCTTTCGATCCATCTCTTTATCCTTTCCATCCGTCTGCCTGTCCCTTCCCTCCCTCCCTCCTCTCTATCCACACAGCCCACCCCGCCGTCTGTCTATCCTTTCCATCTGTTTATCCATCTTGTCTGTCTGTCCTTCCCATCCATCCCTCTGTCCTTCCCATCCATCCATCCATCCATCCATCCATCCATCCATCCATCCATCCATCCATCCATCCATCCCTCTGTCCTTCCCATCCATCCATCCATCCATCCATCCATCCATCCATCCATCCATCCATCCCTTCCTCCCTCCCTCCCTCCCTCTGTCCTTCCCGTCTATCCCCTTGTCCTTCCCATCTCTCCATCCCTCCTGTCCATCCCTCCACCCTTCCCATCCACCCCTTCCCCGTCTGTCTGTCCCCCCCCCCGGCCCCGGGTCTGTCCTTTCCATCCATCCCTCCCCCCCCTACACCCCACGCCAGCACTAGGGGTGCCCCCACGGGCCTCCCACCAGCCCCGAGGGCCATTTCCCCCTTTGCGTTCCAAAATCTGGATTATGATCCTGGGGGGGCCCCAGACCAGTGGGGCTCAGCTTCCCAGTCCCCCTTATCCCAGTGGGGCTGAGATTACCAGTGCCCCCATCCTTATCCCAACAGGTTTTACCCTGCCAGTCCCCCCATCCTTATCCCGGTGGGTTTAAGCCTCCCAGTTCCCCCATCCTCATCCCAGTGGGGCTGAGCCTCCCATTACCCCCATCCTTATCCCAGTGTGCCTAAGCCTCCCAATCCCCCTTATCCCAGTGGGTTTGAGCCTCCCAGTCCCTCCATCCTTATCCCAACAGGTTTTACCCTCCCAGTCTCCCCATCCTTGTCCCAGTGTGTTTGAGCCTCCCAGTCCCCTTTATCCCAGTGGGGCTGAGACTCCCAGTTCCTTCCATCCTTATCCCAACAGGTTTTACCCTCCCAGTGCCCCATCCTTATCCCAACAGGTTTTACCCTCCCAGTTCCCCCATCCTTATCCCAGTGGGTTTAAGCCTCCCAGTTCCTCCATCCTCATCCCAGCAGGGCGGAGCCTCCCAGTCCCTCCATCCTTATCCCAAGAGGTTTGAGCCTCCCAGTTCCCCCATCCTTATCCCAACAGGTTTTACCCTCCCAGTTCCCCCATCCTTATCCCAGTGTGGCTGAGCCTCCCAATCCCCCTTATCCCAGTGGGTTTGAGCCTCCCAGTCCATCCATCCTTATCCCAACAGGTTTGACCCTCCCAGTCCCTCCCTCCTCATCCCAGTGGGTTTGTCCCATCCCAGTTTCCGACCAGTTTCCTGCAGGCTCAGTGAGCTGAACCGGCCGGGGCAGGGACTGGGAGCCCAGACCTGTCCCCACGGACCGTCCGCATCCCTCCACCCCCAGCGACGCCGGGACAGGGACCAAACCCCCCCCGGGGGGGGTGGGCGATGCCGGAGACCCCCCAACCCCGGGGTGTGCGGGTGCTTTGCTGGGGGGGTGACACCGAGCTGGGGTGTCCCCAAATGTCCCCTTCGCTTCCAACGGCGGGGACGGGGACACGCGCCGGCACGGCCGTGATTTACTAACGGCGGTTCCTCGGGAGCCATCTGCTCCTGCCAGGGCTTTGTTCCACGCGCCGCAGTCCTTTGTCCGCTCCGCGCTCCCAAAACCGGCTTTTTTAACCTTTTTTTCCTCTTCCGTTTATCCTTCTCCCGCAGCATTCCCAAGGAAATGGGGACGGGGACAACAGGGGACAGGGTGCGAAGCAACACGATGGGGGTTTCACCTTGGTTTTAAGGCTCGGGATACCGTGGGGATACAGCCCAGACGACCCGGTGAGGGGCACCTGACGCCTCCACCCCCCCCCAATTCACGTCTCTCCGTTCATCCCCCCAAAGCAAACGTCCAACAGGATCATTTTGGGTTAGAAACACCCCCAAAATGCAGCAGAGAAGAGCTTCGGAATGGTCGCTTGGCCAAAAACGCCACGGAGCAGCCCCCGCATCCCGGCCGGGTGCCGCAGGGCGGGTGACGGGGGGCAGCGAGGACCGAGGGACCCCGAATCCTCCTGAACCTTCGGATTTAATCATATTTTGCCCAAAACAGGAGGCGGCGTCTCCTCGGAGCCTTCTTTCCTCCCCCGACCCACCATCTCCCATGGGTGCTCCAGAGGCAGGATCCCAACTCCATCCCCCCCACCGGGACTTTCCAGGGAGACGCTCCCTCTTCCGTGACGAGATGCTCCATTTTCACCCCAAAAACCCCATCCTTATTTCCTTGCTCCTCTCCAGCACCTCCCGCAGCGACGCAAAAATGCCAAGATTAAAATAAAATTAAAAAAAAAAACAAACAAACAAAAAAAAAAAACCAGGAGGAGGATGGCCAAACAGCATTTTTTTTTCCATCATTTTTCCACCATTTTTTTCCTCCGCCTCATTTTTGGGCCCGGGTGGTTTTGTTGGAAGCACCGCTTCCCGTAGAGGAGACTCATTTTGGGGGAAGAGACCCCAAATTCGGCCATTTTCAGCCTCAAGGTGGAATATTTAAGAAAATTTGGCTGTGGGGCCAGGTCTGTTTACAGCAGCCTTGACCCCCAAAATCCCCATTTCAGCCCCCCAAATCCCCATTTTCTATAGAGGGAGAGGGAATGAAAGGACATTTTTGGGATCCTAGATTTTGCCCCGGCAGCTTTTGAAGCCTCTCGGCGTCCGGTTGCTGGTTTGGGGGTTATTTTTCCACGCTTAAAAAACCCCATTGCCAATGGCTTTACCTTCCCCAGCCTGGAAAATCACCAAAAAATCCCAAATATTCACCCAAAAGCATATTTTTTCCGGCGTTTTCTTTTTTTTTTTTTTAAAGCCGGCATTTCTGCTCTTCACGACAAGAGGAGGTGAAACCTTTTGCCGATGGGAGCGGGGTGGAGGTTGGCTCTGTCCCTCTAATACATCATTTTTATTTCCTGTTGTAACTGACAAATTGTTCTGTATTTTATATCGGATCCCTCCGGGCAAAAGGGGCTGCGGGATGGGCTTTTTTTTTTATTTTTGGTATTACCTGGAAGAAAAAAAGGGGAAAAAAAAAAAAAAAGAAAAAAAAAAAAAGAAAAAAGAGTCGTAAAATCGAATAATGAAATAAAATAAAATATAAAAAAAAAAAAAAAAAAAGTTAAAATAGTCCGAAAGAACAGACACGGAGGTAATGAGCACCGCAGAGATGCTCTATAAACCTGAGCAAGGCTGCGGGGATGGGGAAGGAGGGGGAATAAAAAGCAGCCGGGCAGAAATTCCGTGCCCCCCCCTTTCCCCCCCCAAACCACAAAACCCGTTATCGCCTCCCAAAAACACTGGGGATATTTTCGGCCCCCGCGCTGCGCCCGATTACCGTCAGCAGGTGCAAACGCCCCCCGAAACCCCACTTATTTCCCCCATAAACCGGCACCGCTCGCCGCGTCGTTTCAGCTGGCGAAAGGGAAAAAAAAAACCCTCCCTGGGAGGAAAAAAAAAAAAAAAAAAGATAAAAACCCCTGATTTTATTATTTTTTTTTTCCATGCAAAGCTTTGATTATTCTCCTTAAAACGCCGTTTCCATCAGGATTTTAATTGTCTTTGAAAAGGTCAGGCGACGCTCCTTCCCGCAGGTTTCATTGCGGTTTATTTATTTGCCCCCGGAGAAAAAAAAAACCGCCTTGGCTGCGTTCCGCTTGAAAATCCCCCGCTTTTGAAAAAATAATGTTAATAAAATTAAAAAAGAAAGAAAGAAAGAAAGAAAGAAAAAGAGAGAGAAAGAAAAAAAAAAAAGAGGTGGTTTTTTTTCAGGTCTGAAACCCTCGTACGGCTCTGGCTGATCTTTGCTGCCAAGGGCTGGTTGGCTCCGGGCTCCCTGCGATGCTCCCCCAGGGCAATTTTTTCCCCTATATCCATGGTTTTTGCCCCATTTTGTGGAGATTTGTGGGATTCGGTGCACCTGATTTAACTGGGGGGGGGGAGGGACGACTTTCATCAAAGCACAACCCCATCCCCGTCCATCCAGTCCGGCGCCAACCTTGGGTGGGACAGATGGACGAACCGTCCCGTTCCCATCACCCTGGTCACCAGTGAGCCAAAATCCCTCCAAATTGCCCCATTTTGGGCTTCTTTCCGCGCGAGTCCAACTGTTGGCTCAGCCGTCGCCTCCTGGGGTGTCATTTGGGGTGAAATTTGCCCTTTTGGGGACAGGGAGGTGGCAGAAGGAGGGGGGTTTTGGTGGCCACCGCTTTGCTGTCGCTAGCGGTGGGGAACCCCCCCAGAGGGACACCTGTATCCAGGAGCCGCTGAGACCCTTTGGGGGCATTTTGGGGTGAAAAAACCCACCGTTTTCCAGCCTGAAGACCCAAATCTGTGGGGAAAAAATGAGCAAACCCCCATCTCCCGCCGCCCCACAACCGGGGGATGCTCCATGATGCTGCGGACCGCGGTGGGCTTTCCCCCCCCACTACTCCTTCCAACCTTGCTGCCTACCACCTTGCAAATCTCCTTATTTTTATGGGTTATTCGATCCATTCGGAGCATTTCTGGCTTGTTTATAAATATCCTCGTCTATAAATAGCTGCGCGGGGAGAAAGGAGCCGTTAGCCCAGAGCTCTTCAATCAGGCCGGGGAGATGCAGCTAAATAAATTCAAGTAGGAAACGAGATGCTCCCCGCCTTCGGGGCGACGGCATCGCGGCGGATATGGGTCCGTATAGAATCTATAGGCCTGGAGGCTTCTTCTTTCAGATAAGGTGGTGAAAAATGTCACCCATGGGAGAGCCGGTCCCCCTGGGGACCTCGGAGGTGGCTGGGGAAGGGGACCGTGGCCGCTCGTGGTGGCAGCGGCAGGGGGACATCCCTGTTTTTCCCTGGAGTCGGTTGCTGCGGGGTGGCTTGCCTGGGTTAAAAAAGCAATTAAATGGTTACCTGGAGGGAAAATCAGTTATTAGTAATGAAATGCAACCTGTGGGGTGTGTGAATACAGACGCGGGGATGCCAAACTGGTGGAGAAACAGCCCCGCATCCCCCCAAAAAGGGGCCGTCAGCTGAATTAATGCCCCTTTTCCAGCCTGGCACCCCCCCTCTGTCGCTCTTCCCCGGCCTGAAGCCGCTTCCCCGGGGTCGAGCCACTCCCCGGAGCTTTATTTCTTTGGGGGAAAAACATCTACGAGACGAGGCCGAGTTGAAACGTTGAAAACGTGGGGGGGGGGGGTGGGGGGGGGGAGGGGTTGCCGAAGCCCCCAGACTTGAGCAGCATTTTTTGCCGCTGCGTTTTTCCCTTCCCCAATCTCGCAAAGGGCTTTGGAGGGGCCAGATCCGGCATGTCACGATGGAGACGATGCGGTTTTGGGGGTGAAACGCCCCCCCCCATCCTCCTTCCCAGCTCCGTTTTCTCCCGGCTGGAAGAGGCAGCCCTGTCCCTGCGGCAGCGCCGATGGATCCCGGTTTTCCAGCCCATCTTCGACAGGGGGAGCGTTGTGTCCGCGCATCCGCAGGCCGGCGTGTCCCTGCTGGCAGCAGGGACACCACCGACATCCCACCACCATCGGCACCCACAGCATCCCCACGGCACCCAGCACCCGGGGGGGGCTCCCTGTCCCTCCCAGCTCTTATTTTAGGGCATTTTTTAACCCTTTGAGCAAGAATTCCAAGGATGGCGGTGGACTGGATGGATGGGGATGGGGTTGTGCTGTGATTAAATCCCCCTCCCCCCAATTAAATCAGGTGCACCAAATCCCACAGATCTCCATGAAATGGTGCAAAACCCCATGGATACAGGGGGAAAATCAGGCTGAGTTTGGCCAACTTAAGCCAGGTTAATAGCCAGGGAGAAAAGACTCCGAATTATCCCAAATGAAGCAGCTGCGGAAAGGGGAGAAACTCCACCGACGTCCTCTGCAGAGCACAACCTCATGTTAGACACTGGAGAAGCCACGCAGAAGGCGATCCCAGCCGAATCCTGGCCAAATCCTGCCCCGGCCATTCTCCGAAGGGCCAAATCCTGCGAATCCTTTGCCGTTAGCAGAGGAGCGTCGCTGGGGGACACAGGACCCGGCTGCTTTGGGTGGAGGAAAGGACAAGAAAAGGGGGGAGCTAAAAACCTAAAAAAAGGCTGAAATCCCACCCCCACCCCGTGCTGACGGTGGAAAAAAAAAAAAAAAAAAAAAAAGAAAAAAGAAAAAAACCCTGACTAATTATATTTTATTTGCTGATCAAAAGGAAAACGACTCGCTGCAGGAGAGGAGGGAGCGGGGTTTGTAAGGGCGTTCGGTGGAAAAGGCGGCAGCTGAAGGTTTGCATAATCCGCAGGGTTTTACCTCTCCAGGGTGCGTTTTCTGGGCAGCCGCCTCCTGTCTGGGCTCTGCTAGTCCCGGCTTGCCCCCGCGCCGGCGTTTCGGGCTCTGCGGCGGGTTGGGCTCCTTTGTAGGCCTTCCAAAAGGGTCGGGATGAAGGAAAACGCGCGAGGGCACACGGGGAAAAGTCCCCGCGTGGAAATGGCAGGGTAGGAGGCGGCGGGCGCTGGTTGGGTTTGCGCAGGGCCGGGGGTGCGGAGAGGCCGTGGGGCTGGAGCGAGACCTTTCTGGGTTTGCTTTTGTAGGGGAGAACATCCCTGCCTTGGATTGGCTTTTGCATGGGACAAGCATCCCCGCCTTGGTTTTGCACCACGGGAACACCCCCATGTTGGTTTTGCTCTTGCAACCGCAGGAGCATCCCCATCTCAGCTTGCTTTTTGCACTGGGGGAACACCCCAGCCTTGGTTTTGCTCTTGCACCAGGGGATCATCCACGTTGCAGCTTTGCTTTTGCACCAGGAGAACCTCCTCCTCTTGGCTTTGCTCTTGCCCCAGGAGATCAACCCCACCTTGGCTTTGCTCTTGCCCCACCGGACATCCCCATCCCAGCTTTGCTTTGGCACCACAGGAGCCTCCTCGTCTTGGCTTCTCTCTTGCACCAGGAGAGCAACCCCACCTTGGCTTCGCTCTTGCACCACAGGAGTCTCTTCATCTTGGCTTTGCTCTTGCACCACTGGAGGTCCCCATCTCAGCTTTACTTTTGCACCAGGGGAACCTCTCCTTCTTGGTTCTGCTCTTGCACCAGGAGAACAACCCCACCTTGGCTTTGCTCTTGCACCCCTGGACATCCCCATCCCAGCTACATTTTTGCACTGGGGGAACATCCCCACCTTGGTTTTGCTTTTTCATCACCAGAGCATCTCCATCTCGGTTTTGGCTTTGCACCACAGGAGCCTCCCCACCTTGGCTTTGCTCTTGCACCACTGGGCATCCTTATCCCAGCTCCACTCCTGCACTGGAGGAACATCCCAGCCTTGGTTTTACTCTTGCACCAAGGGAACAACAACGTTGCAGCTTTGCTTTTGCACCAGGGGAGCCTCCTCCTCTTGGCTTTGCTCTTGCCCCAGGAGATCAACCCCACCTTGGCTTTGCCCTTGCCCCACTGGACATCCCCATCCCAGCTTTGCTTTTGCACCACAGGATCTTCCCCATCTTGGTTTTGCTTCTGCACCACCGGACATCCCCACCTTGGCTTTGCTCTTGCACCGCTGGAGCCTCCCCATCTTGGTTTTCCTCTTGCACCACTGCACAGCCCCATCCCAGCTCCACTTTTGCCTTGGGGGGAACATCCCCACCTTGGTCGTGCTCTTGCACCACTGGACCATCCCCACCTTGGCTCCGTTCTTGCCCCACGGGAACCCAACCACCATCACTGAGCCCAGCAAAGACCTCACCCCGCTTCCTCACCAGCCTCTCCATGAGCTCCACTGGGAGATTCCTTGCAAGAATTGCCAAAGAGATGCCACAGCTGGGGGGGGGAAGAAAAAAATAATGGAGAAAAACAGTGGGGAGAGCACGTTCCTCCCTGTGCTCCATCCCGAGCGGAGCCGGGCACAGCGGGCGGCTGGAGCTGGGACGGCTCGGCCTGTTGCGGCTTGTTCCCGGCATATTTGACAGCTGCGTCGGCGAGGATCTGCCTCCCTTCGGGGCTCCGCGAGGCTCCAGAGGCTGCAGAGCAATTACCCCCTCCTCGCTCCTGCCGTTTTGCCGTTCCTGCCAAAAAAACACCCCGAATTTCCCCGCCTGCCCCAAGAGGGGACGGATCCTGCCTCCGTCCTCCCGTTTGCAGCCGGGATGGAGCCCCCGTGCATCAAACAGGATGGAGAAATCCTGCGGCTTGCTTTTTTTTTTTTTGGGGGGGGGGGGGGGGGGTGTTTGTTTGGTTTTTGCGTGAAAATGAATAAAAACCTTAAAAACGACAAAAACACCAACACGCGCCTGAGCCGCGGCCGCGCAATCACCTCCGCGTTAACCTGTAATTAATGCCGTGATGAAATCCAAGCAGGTTTCGCTCCGCGGAAAGTCCATCTCGCCTTTCAGTAAACTCTATCTTGCTTTAATTGGCTCTAATTTGCATGAAAACAATTATCGGCCGCGTTTTGCCTCTGGAAAGGTTGGGAAAGTTATGGAAATGTCTGGAAAAAAAAAAAAAAGGGATTCGTGAATCACCGGCATCGGCAGCCGCGGTGCACCTGGGGAGAGCTGGAGCCTTTGTGTCTTGGGGTGTAAAGCTTGAAATGTCCCATGAGGTCAGAGAGGGAAGGGGGAGGCTGGAAGGATGGGAATTGTCTGGAGAGAGAGTCAAGGCTTGGTTTTGGCGGGGGGGGGGGGGGGGGGGGGAAGGTGCCCTGATGCCCCGGTGATGGGCTGAGGGATGGGGAAGCCAGGCCCAAGCGTCGCCAAAGCGGGTTGGAATTGGATCAACCCAAAGGAAAAAAACACTCCTTCAATCCTCTGTCACCTTAAAGGGGAGAAATTGGGGTGGAAGAGCCTAAAATCAGGGTTCACCGGGTGCCCGGGGTGCCCAGCGCCGGTGGGTGCATCCCCAGCCCGTTCCCAGCCCTGCTGCACCCTCCAGATGCGGAAGCAATCCTTGCGGTCAAAGCAAATTTTTCCTTTTTTTTTTTTTATTTCATTTATTTCTTGTTTTCCAAAGCCAAAAAAAGCACGGTGCGTGCGCGGCGCAAAAATAATAAACCCGAAGAAAAAAAAAACTAAAATAAAATCCCCCTTGCGCTTCCCATGGGCCTCTGCTGGGATTTCGGGGGCTCGGGGCGGGCGCCCACGGGAGCTCGGCCACGTGGCAGCATTCAGGCGAGAGCCGTAAATCACGGCCAGCTGCTGAGTGGGGAAAAGCGGAGGAAAATCCCCGCGGCGGCTGCGGTCGGAGCCGCCTCATGCTCGAGGCCACCCGGGGTGGGGACGCCTCGGGGTGCCCCCGTGCATCCCCACTTTGGGGACACGCACGGGACGCCAACCCCTTGCTTCGCACGGCTTTTGGGTGGCATTTCACGGGTGGCACATCCGAGCTGCCCACCCAAAAGGTTTTGATTTTTAGGAGGGTATTTTCCGGGAGCTCTTGTTCCGTCCGGTGCTTACGCGGTTCCTAAATCATTTGGGAGCATCCCAAATAATTCGCAGCATCGTGCATCTTGCTATGCGTGCTGCAGTCACTAGATGGGGAGATAACAGCTTAGCATGAGCGTGCGGAGCTGCTGCCTGCTCCTGCCTGGCTGCCGGAGCTCCTCCAGCCCCACAGAGGTGGGATTTCCAGCCAGGAGCTGGAGCTGGATGGGTGGGTGGGTGGATGGGTGCTGGAGATGCACCCCAGCACCCTTGCGTCGGTGCAATGGTACCCATCGAGCTTCCTCCCAACATGTCCAGGTCCATGGAGATGGGAGTTTGTGGTCCAGGGCTTGTCCTGGCCCCGTGGCCACCTGGATCCCACCGCTCCCAGGGGTGGGAGGTGATGGAGGCTCCCCCCAGCCCCTAAACCTCTGGCCCAACACCAAAACCCAACAGGAGCAGCTGCAGGGGATGCAATGGAGGCTCCATCAGCAGCGGCGCGGCAGCGTGTCCTTCTTCCCCGGGAGGCAAAGAGGATGGCGAAGCCGCATCCCAGATGAGATGCTCGAACCTGGCATCCCTCCCACACCCTCCCCTCCCTCCTCATCCCCGTCTCCCCCTTCCTGCGGGCCACGAGGGTCCCGGTTTGGGGCACCAAGCCCTCCCTGCCATCCACCCGCGGCAGCTGGGAAGCGGCGAATCCTTGGCGGTGAGCGTTGAACAACCGGCTGGAGCCGTATCTTCCCAGTGCTGCGAGACTCCTCTCTATCTCGCCTCCCCAGGCGTGAGTTATAATGTGCAATAAAAAGAAAATCAGTGCATTGATGCCAGTTAGTGTGACTAATCCAAGACCCAGCCTATTAACTGGTGAGTGGAGCATCCGTCTTGGCTCTCATTAGAAAGTCAGCCAACTACCCAGGGATAAATCTTTCAGCGCGTGTGGGAGCGCGGCTCACTGGTCAGAGCATCCAGGTTACTGAGGTTTTGCTCCTGGAGCTGGATTTGGTGCTTTGATGGAGTCAAAGGGCATTTGGGCTCTGGTTGTTAACTGGGGGGTGTACAGGGATGGATGGATGGGAATGGGGACCGGAAGTGGGGGATGAGGAAGCAGGAAGAGCCCCAGGAGCATCCCACGCAGACGGAGGTGGGGAAGGGAAACTGAGGTATGGAACAGTTAGCGCTCAGGCAGCACTGGATGGCATCCCATTGCCAAGGCCTCTCATTGCCAACAGCAACCCATCACCAACAGCAACCCATCACCAACGGCATCCCATCTCCAACAGCATCCTATCACCAATGGCATCCCGTCACCAACAGCATCCCATCGCCAACAGCATCCCATCACCAACAGCATCCCATCACCAACAGCGCCCATCACCAACAGCGTCCCATCACCAACAGCGTCCCATCACCAACAGCGTCCCATCACCCACAGCATCCCATCACCAACAGCGCCCATCACCAACAGCGCCCATCACCAACAGCGTCCCATCACCAACAGTGCCCATCACCAACAGCGTCCCATCACCAACAGCGCCCATCACCAACAGCATCCCATCACCAACAGCGTCCCATCACCAACAGCGCCCATCACCAACAGCATCCCATCACCAACAGCGTCCCATCACCAACAGCGCCCATCACCAACAGCGCCCCATCACCATTGACATCCCATCACCAACGGCCTCATCCACCCTTCCCTGAAGGACACGGTGGCTCCGCCGTGGCGCTGCTGCTCCTGCACGTGCCCTTATTTGCTTTATCTTCAGCTCTCTCCATTAATCTCGGCGTGATTTACGGGGATGTGTTATTTATCTTTTTCTCCCTCCTTCGCCAGGCTGGACTGGAAGGTCCACACCTTTTTATAGCGCAATAAAGCCCACACAATGAAGAGGATTTCGCGAGGTTTTCCAGCTGCGGGGGAGCACGGGGATGTCGCAGGAGGCGAGTCAGGGACCTGGGACACTGCGGCTGCCCATGCGAGGAAGCAAGGGCTCGGGGACAGAGGTTTAATCCAGCCACATGACCTCCTGGTAACGTGTTTGGTGGCATCTTGCAGAAGACCGTGGCTGGCCACAAGGGATGTGGGTCCTTGTGCCTCAGTTTCCCTCCTGGGCATTTGGGCATTGCAGCTTTGCCGATGGGGACATCCCTCCATATGCAGGGTGACACAGTGGGGGACACCTCTCAGCCCAGCGATGGTGTGGCCACAGTGGTCCCCCCTCACCCATCCCAAAGCAACGGATCTTGGACCAGACCCCCAGATTCACTCCCTTGAATTCAAAAGGCTTCCACGACCCCACCCTCCCTGCACAACTCTGCTTCCAAACCCCACCTTTGTCTTGAATTTTAAATAAAAATCCCGTTACATGTGCTTCCAGCCCAGCAGTGGCGTAGGCCCTGGCTTCCAGATGACCGGCACTTTACGGGAATACCTCCCTATTAAGCTGCCGGTGCCAGCGCTGCGTTGGCCAGGGGCGTTGATTTAAAAGCGCCTTATGGCTGCTTAGCGTAACGCAATCGGCTAGCGACTTCAGCTAAATCAATAGAAAGCAGGTTCCAATCAATTTGAAAATGCCCAGACCCGGGGCCCGGGAGCCATAAATCAATATAAAAATCAGACGTCGAAATTAAACAGGTGCAAACTGGAGGGGAGATGGTGAGTTAAGATATTCCTGTGTTGTTTCTTAGTCCGGCCAAGAGACTGGCCGGGGAGCACGGATGGTCCCACCTCGTGGTGGCTGCGTTGCTCTGGCATTGCCTGGAGAGCAGCTGCCGGGTTTGAAGGCCAATGCAGGGTAGCAGGAGGTAGAAAGGGACCTCTGCTGCCTCCATGCCAACTAGGAGACAAACCTGGGCTCTAGTTGAGGCTCTTTGGGGTGTCACAGTGGGACTGGGGTCAGCTGAGGTTTCAGGGACCAGTGGAGTTGGCTGGAAGGCACCCTGAAGGACTCTTGGTCAACCTTGGACCGTTGGAGATGACCAAGGTTTGAAGACATCCTCAAGAACGGAGATGCCAAGGATGGAGATCATCCACTTGCCCCAGGGCTCCTTATGCCATGCAAGCACATAGGGCTGACTTAGAATCAATGGAGAGTGTGAGGACCTTCATGGTGGTTCCTCAGACCTGGCTTCAGCGTCATGCCTCCAATGGGATAAGCTGGAGGATGTCCTTGGCTGGACACCACTGCTGAAGACCAGAGAGGTGAGACCCAGCCAACGCCTCCTGGGGCTTTGTTAATGTCCTCTTCTCTCCAGGCTGGAGCAGACCTCTCTGTTGATCTTGAATTGGCCAATTTTGGGAGGTTTTCTGACTCACCTGCAGGTTGCGGTGGAGAAGGAGCCGGCATCCTGCTGCCTGCCACCGGACCTCCTCCTGGAGGACCTAAATCTTCTTGGAAGCAAGTCGTAAAATCCCAGGCGCGGAGGTGTTTTTACAACCCCCCCTTCCCACCCACGGCTGCGGCTGGGGCCGGCGTGGAGCAGTGTCCCCGCGGGGAGCTGGCCCTCGCCTCTTGGCCGGGGCTCATCTGGCATCGCCGCATGTGAGTAGTCGCCTTGTCAAGGAGCTGGAGCGTCTCCAACCTGATGTTTTTCATTTCGTTGTCAGCTCCTTGCCAGCATCCGGCCTCGTTGGCTCTCCGGCAGCGGCTGACCGCGGGGGGAGCAGCCGTCGGGTGGGAAAGACCCGCCGGAGTGGATGGTGGTATCATCCTGATTGTGCTGAGCACCTCCCATTCCGGGCTACCCCATCGATTGGTTTCCCCCATGTCCCCTTTTTTTATTGTTTTTTTGCAGAAATAGCACCCGGGCAGACTCTGGAGGTTGAGTTGCGGTTTCTGGATGGTCCCAGAGCATCTCTACCACCACCGAGGACATACGTAGTTCTTGGTAGGGTGCACACGTGGTGGGACCAAGACGTGCCAGGGGACGGCGTCATTGCACACACACGTTGCACCACGCACATGGTCGCCTTTGGGTGTTCCCGGCTGCTCTTCCCAGCACCAAACACAACAGCGGCGTCAACTCAACGCTGTTGACTTGGAGGCCGCAAGCCATCATCATGGATTCGGTGACCTGGGGGACCCCACCCGGGTTGTGCCAGCCCCCCCCACTCCCCCCCAACCCCATGATGGGGACACATCTCAGCTCCCCGGCACAGAGCTCGGCTCCTCATCCTCAGCCAAAGAGCAGCCTGGCCAAGCGCCCACATCCACCTCGTTAACGTCAGGGGGATTGATGGGGCTTTGGTATCACCCCCAGATGCCTTGACCTTGGAGAACCGGCCATTTCACATGGACTTAACGGACAAAACGACGCTGGAGTATTGGCCGGGCGCGGGCTGTTATCGGTTTTGCAGGTTGGAGTGTTTGGGGCTATTACAGTAGCACACTGTACCGCAGTCGCTTTATAAGGATGGATGGTTAGATAGAGATAATAAAGCCCAAGAGCATTAAATCTTCGCGAGACACCGGCCACACTGCCTCATCCACCAGGCTGAAAAGGCTATATATGTTTTTCATAATTTGTAATTACTTTTTTACAGTTCTCTCCCATAACTCTGTCCATCATCTGGGTCAAAATATACAATGTGTGTGGGAGTAAGAGCCATAAAAACGTGAAAACAAACAGTTTGTCTTCGGGGAGATTAACGCACAGTTAAAAGACCCATTTTAACACCCTCTCCATGCCGTCAGCCAATTAGCCGATATAATGGGCTCCACTTGATATTTTAGTTTTATTTTATTTCGCAACGATACCAACGCGCTTAATTGTGAACACATGATCCCTAATTGGCGGTGGTGTCATCTTCGAGGTATGCGGTTTATGCAAGAGAGCAGCGATTTGGGGCTAATCCAGAGGGGATTGGGCAAGGGAATTCTCTCTGAATTTCAGCCACCGGCAAAAGGTATCTTGGGCGGAAAGAAGAGGATCCCAAATGGCAGATGGGGCAGCGTTGGGTTTATGGTAAATTCCTGCAGGGGATGAACTGCCGTGTGGATTCTTTGATGTCTACAAAGGGTTGAGGGTCCTCCTTTGGGGATCTTTCTTTGCTGGTTCAACGAAATTTGGCAGATCTGAGCTTCATTGCCTAATCCACTCAGTATTGGCCTCCAGGTTCAAAGGCATTACATGACACACACACTCACACGCAGAGAACAATTGCACAAATAGCCATTTTTTACCCCTTCCCCTTTTCACGTTTTAAAATAAATGACGTCGGAGACGTCTCTTAAAAAAAAAAAAAAACCAAAACAAAACAACCAGCCCAGCAGCCCTCCCGCCCTTCCTTCTGCTCTTTGAGAATCCCTTCAAAAAACTGTAACTGGTTTCCAAATATCCCATTCATGGGAGCTGGAAAGGGGCCACATTTGGCTCCGACGGAGCCGTGTCTTTTTTTGGCTGCAGCCGGAGCGATGTGGGGCAAAATATCCTGTGTTTCATTTCTCTGCTGGCTGGAAGGGATGCTGGGATGGAGGGGTGGGGGTAGGGAATGATTTTGCCCCGAGAGAGGAAGCCGAAAACCATAACTCCTCGTGAAAGGGATATTTTTGGAAAGTTTGCCTCGGCTGGTGGTGCTGGAATGTGGCTCCTCGCGGCGAGTGACAAGGAGGAATTATGCTGGGACAGAAAATGGCCTTTCTTCGCCCTCCTGCCCAGCTCACACCAGGGCTGACACCCAATATTATGGTTTTTAGGCTGCATTTCCCAGGGCGGTCCCGGCCCCTTCCCACCCCCCGTGACTGCAGGCGATGGATTTGCTTGGGGACAGCATCGTCCCTCCCAGATGTCCCGTCCCATGTTGTCCTCGCACAGCAGCCACATTCCTCCCCCTGGCCCCCATCTCCACCCCACATCCCTTCCCCGGCCATGGAGAACCACTTGCTTCAGTAGATGGGCCTTTTCCACCCTCTATTCCCTTCCCAGGGGCTTTTTGCTACAATTGTCTTTCTTTCCTTTAGATTAATCCATCTGAGCAGGAAAGCAGCCCCAGAACAGGACAGATCCAGGCTTTTTCTCTTAAAATATTAAAGCTGGTTGCTGGCAGGGAATGCCTCCCCGACCCTGAGCAGCCCCGGGCCCCCCAACCACACTGGGTGGACTGGGGTGGAGAAAAACGGCCAAGAGGGACATTTGGGGGATGTCGTGGTCCTTGGGCATTCCCGTAGCCTGTGGCTCTGGGGTCCTGACTTGTTTTTACCCCCGTGACATTCCGAGGAGGCAGATTTTGGCCCACGGGAACGGCCCATGGGGCAGGGCTGGAGGGAGGTTATCCCCACCGGAGGCTGCGAGGGGGGAGAGGGTACGTGGGGTTTGTAGCTTGGAAAGAAAAGAGGGGGGGAAAAATAGTTATGGGAAGGGAAGAGGGGGGAAAAAAAAAAAAAAAGAAAAAAAAAACATTAGGAAAATGAAAGCAACTGATGACTAAATTGCTTCGGTTAAACATCTGCACAGCGTTAGGGACACGGCGCTGTCTTCAAACCAGACACGCTGCTATTCTTCGCCTCCCCCAGCTCGTGCGAGCCCTCCTCGCCCTCCCGCTCGGCTCTAATGAAAGCAGCAGCTTTTATAAATAGCAGCTGAGAGGTCCTGGATGGGAATTTGCCCGGCTTAACAGTCCTCTCTTTAGACTAAATTTTGGCAGCTCCCGTGATGGGGAATGGAGTGTGAGCCGGCATCCCGGGTGACCTGATCCCGGTCCCCCCGGGGGCGATGGGAGATGAGGGTTTGGGGCAGGGGGTCAGGTTGAGTTTCCATCTCAGCAGCTTGGTGGCATCTCTGGCACCTCCTGACCACAGCTGGGCTTCATCGTCTTCAGCTCCAGGAGCTCCCCACAGAGAAAAGGTGTATTTTGGGTTGGTTCTCCTCACCCTTCACCACCGCAGGATAATTTGGGGGGGAGGGCTGTGGACAAAATGACCGCCTTGATGTCTCCTGACGTTCATCCCAGACTGAAATCAGGACCAGTGGCAGGTGAACCCCTCCAAGCTGGTCCATCCTTTGGTCCATCCGGACTGATCTTGGGCTGCTCATTGGCAACGGGGTCCCCAGCAGCCCCCCCGTGCTCCCACCCTTGCGGGGGCACAGCAAATCCCCCCGGGATTTCGGGAGCATCGCGAGGAAGGACCGCAGCCGCCGGCTGTCCCTGCCACAGCACGGAGCAGCCCGAAACCCCCCGCGGAGGCAGGGATGCTCGGTGGCCAAGCAGCCGCGGGATGAGCCAAGAAACTGTTTATATCCAGCAACTCGAAATCTGGCAACGGCTCCGTCTGCGCAAAACTTTTCACTTGGCTACCAGGCTGTTTTCCATCCTCGGGTTATTTCTCCAGCTCGGTTCATGTTTATAGTGGATTAACCTGCTGTGAGGAGCCTAGGTATTATTTATGGCTAATTATTGGCATTTGGCTGGCTGGGAGGATTGCAGGGATACGATACCGTGGTGCTTACACGGCTTGTTCCAAACTGCGTTGGGCTCCTCCGTCTGAGTGTGCGTGTTTACGATGCCAGCTCACGTTATTTTCATTACCCCCTTTCCACTAATAAACTCTTGGTTGAACCAGACTTGAGAGGAGAAAATCCTTTGCAGAAGATGTTTTGGGGTCTTTCCAAAGAGCCATTGTCAAGGAATCAAGGGCGCAGCCTTACTCCGGGATGTAAGGAGTTCAGCTGCGGTGGATTCGCCGCATTTGCATCGTATTAACTCCGGCTGCCGGCTGCCAAACGGCTCGCTCCTTGCATCTGAAAATAATAAGGCTGCGGGAATAATAGTCCTAAAGTGAATTTTTCAAAGCGTCTTTTAAAAATACCAAGGCCAGGCTTGTGTTTACACTCAGGGCTTTCTGCACGGTCGGGAGACGCCGCCTGCTTCAAAGGCAGGAAGAGAAAATGTCTTCGGGTCAGAGCTCGACCTGGAGAGTGTGTGGAAAGGAGATGAGCAAGAGGTGATGTCCTGCAGATCCCATCCCTGGAAATGCAAAAATGCTAACGGCTCGGGAAAGTCGTGGTGGTTTTACAGACTGGTGGTCCAACGCCATCCTGAAGTGGCAGCAGGTTCTTCTGCTGCGCTGGGTGGAAAAAAAACCCATCCCTTTTGACCAGGAGACCAAGAAAAAGGTGATTCAGCCCTTGGGCCAGCAGCGAGTCAGCGCCAGGCGGCTCCGACGCAGCTGCCTCCACCCAAAATCCCCAAATCCTGCCCCAAAACACAACGTGATGCTCTGGGAGAGCGTCCTGCCAACGCAACGTTGGGTGATCCAAGGGGACAAGGCAGGAGTGACGAAGCGGGGAAGGAGGCTGAGCCTGGGACTGGTTTTGAACTGGTTTTTGAGAACGGCGTCTGGGGAGATGCTGCCCGTGGGGCCACGTGGTGGCAAGGAGAGGCAGCAGCAAGAGACTTGTTGGCCATCATCCTTGGCAGATGGCTCTGCTCTGTCCACTTCTCCAGCTGGATGCTTTTTCACCATTCATTTTGGGTGAGAAAATGTCCCTTTGCTGACCCGTCTCTGTGGACACGACCTCTCTGACCAAAGGAAAAGCTGCACAACCCTCCCAGCCACCAGAGAATCCACACCAGGGAGAGACATTTGGATATGGAGGACTGAGCAGAGGAGGATTTTTGGGGGTGGGTGGGTTAGGAGGGGACCATGCTGCTCCCACAGCTTCCCCATCTCCCGTTCAACTCAATGGAGGGACACAAGGTCCAGCAAAGGTGACATTTTCATCCCGACCGGAGCCAGACGCGTCCCATCGCTGTTGGGGACGAGGGTGTCACGGCAGCAATGCGTCTCCCAGACTATTTTTAACCACTCTGGGCTTAAAACCCAGCCTAAAGACCCCGGCAGAGCAGCTAAGCCCTTCGCGTGATGCTCAACTCCCAGCCCTGAAGCACCTCCAGACCCAAGCTCCCTGGAAAAGCTTCCCCACTCTGCAGATGGACGCGGAGGGTGTGTTTTTAAAATTAAAAAAAGGCATTTTTTTTAACTGACGTAATTATCCTGCCGTAAGTCCTGGTTGCAGCCGGTGGTTCCTCAAGCTCCGCTTCCCTGTAGCATCTTCAAAAGCGACAGCGTCGAGCCCTGAAAAAGTTTTCAGGGAACGTCCCCCCATGGTGGCCACCAAACCAGGGTCTCTTGGAGGTCCATCAGCTGCACTTGGCACGTCCAAGGGGCATCCCCCAGCTTGACGGGGGATGTATCCGCACGGAGACAACGCTGGAGTGCTCTTTCCAGGTTATCCCCCATATTTCCCATTTCTCCCCATCTGCATCGCCTGCCTGGAGAAGATCTTTGGGATAAGGTTTTCCCAAGCTCCGGGCAAAGAGCAACTCGATGACCTCCGAGTCCACGCTCGCCTCTGGCAGAAGCTGCTTTTCGCTCCCCACGCATCAGCACAATGAAATATTTTATTGCTGCACCTTGCTAAGTGATTTTTATTTATTTCTTCAAAATCTTAAATAAACCTGTTTTTTAAAAGTACCTCTGGAACAAGGGAAATGTATTATTATGGTAATTGTCTTGTGCTAATTATACTTATTACTATAATAACCGTTTTGTTGTCACACAAATAAAGTGGATTACATCATTTGTAAGTGCCAGAGGCAAGCGATGGCTCTGGAGCAGCGAGGAGGCGAGTTACGCGGGTTTTCTCCTTAGGCTTGGGCAAGATGGTGCCCAGCAAAGGCACCTCCGATTTGGGATCCGCATGGAGCTGGTGGATCCATTGGATGGGGAGGATGGAGCCTCTGCGGATGCAAATCTCTTTCTTGGGATGTTGAGAGGTGTGTGATGGAGGCACGATGAGAGGTGGGTGATGGAGGCACGATGAGAAGTGGGTGATGGAGGCACGATGAGAGGTGGGTGATGGAGGCACGATGAGAGGTGGGTGATGGAGGCATGATGAGAGGTGGGTGATGGAGGCACGATGAGAGGTGGGTGATGGAGGCATGATGAGAGGTGGGTGATGAAGGTAAGACGAGAGGTGGGTGATGGAGGCACGATGAGAGGTGGGTGATGAAGACAAGATGAGAGGTGGGTGATGGAGGCAAGACGAGAGGTGGGTGATGGAGGCACGATGAAAGGTGGGTGATGGAGACAAGACAAGAGGTGGGTGATGGAGGCAAGACGAGAGGTGGGTGATGGAGGCAAGACGAGAGGTGGGTGATGGAGGCACAATGAGAGGTGGGTGATGGAGGCACGATGAGAGGTAGGTGATGGAGGCAAGACGAGAGGTGGGTGATGAAGACAAGATGAGAGGTGGGTGATGGAAGCAAGACGAGAGGTGGGTGATGGAGGCACGATGAAAGGTGGGCGATGGAGACAAGATGAGAGGTGGGTGATGGAGGCAAGGTGAGAGGTGGGTGATGAAGGTAAGACGAGAGGTGGGTGATGAAGACTAGATGAGAGCTGTTGTTCCTCCAACACTGCCTTCCCGTTGGCCTCGGTCACCTCCCTCATCCTAGGAAGGATTTTGGGTGCTCTCAGGGATGCGATTGCAAAAGCACCTTCTGTCTAATCTGCCTTGTGGTTGCTTGAGTAGATGGTGGGTGAGACGCCACCTCTCCTCCCCGCTTGCCGATGCTCGTGGTGCTCGGCCGGCCGGGATTTGGGATCCCACGGCCATGGCTCCTCCGGCAAATCCCAGTCGTGGTGCCAGGGCTGCCGGTCCGTTCTCCTACTTGGCACCTTTCCTCACCCAAAGCCAGGAGCCGCGAATGCCTCGGCGTGTTGCAGCAAGCCGGCTTTGCTGCGTTACCTACGTGAGCCCGTCGGGAGGATGCCGATGGCCGAGCCGGGCTGTGCCCGCATGTGCCGTCCTGCAACTGGGGGATTTGGCTCTCGCGTGGTTTTGGGTCCGGATTTCACCCAGTTTCCTTCACCTCCCATCCATCCCCCACCGCATCCCCCCTTTTCATTTCATCCTTCCCCTCCCAGCCTCCTCACCTACATAAAAAAACACCAACCCCCAACTAACCGGCTCCTCATTTTCCAGGGTATTCGGTAAAAGCAGGTGTTTTGCCTTTTTCTTTTTTTTTTTCCTGTGTGCGCGCACGTGCGCGTGTGTCTCTCGCCTCGTCTCTCGCGCTGATGGGCCCCTGGAGCTTATTTTACACGAAAGCAACACAGGTTGATGTATTTTTAAATGGCTTGATTTTATCACCCTGCTTAATGATTTGTCGCGTTATTTATTAGACAGTGTGATATCCAGAGGGATTCATCGCATTAACGTATAAATAATGTGGCAAATAGTTCAATAGAGCTATAAAAAAGGGGATTTAGAAATAAATTGACCTATGTTTGCTACATGTAAACGAAGGTGGTGAATGATAATGTGTGTCATGCCCTTAAGCGTGAAAAATGGGGGCCAAGAATAAATCAGAAAGTTTCTTTAGCGGGTAAAATTGCAAAGCGAAAATAAAAATCCCAAACTCCTGGGGTTTTTACCCATCTGGCATCCCCTGCTCCAGCTCCACGGGTGTTTGGATGCGGCCGTACGTCTCCCGCGGGGTCGGGGATGCCGCTCAGCTTCTCGCCGCGAGGGCACGTGGAGCCGCGTCCCCGCCGGGAGGTTTGCGGGACCCGGCACAAGAGCCCAAACGCGCTCTCACCTACGCAATAAATAAGACCCCGCGTCCTTATCGACACCCTGCAACGCTGATTAAAGCAATAACCCGACCGCCCCGCGTTCCCACGCTGAGTTACGAGTTCACAATATCGCCTGGTGTTGGGCAATAATTATTTTTGAATAGCCTTTCCCACCCCCTGAAAACAAAAAAAACCAACCACCCTCTTCCACCACGGCAGAGCCGGAGAGCTTTTCCTTCCGCCGCGGGGGCCAAATCCAGCCCCGGGGTCAGCCGAAATCCCACAGATCCGCCGGGCCACCGGCCCCAACCCGTGCCCGGCTTTGGCACCGTCGCCTGCCAGAGCGATATCTGATCTCGGCGTCGGTGCCAAATGATTTTATTCCGCAGCTGTACGACAGGATCACTATTTTTCGCCCCCCCTCTCTTATTTTACAACGTGCTACGGTTTAATTATTTAACACCATGGGGGTACGCGAGATGCCACAGACGGTTGCGAGGGAGAGCGCGCCAAGCTAAATTGATGGATGGGCTCGATGAAGGACGGATCGCGGTGCCAAGAAGACAAGGAGAAGGGAATTTTCTACTGGCGTCACGAGGCGCCGCCTGGAGAGTGGGAGGGAAGAGGTGGGCACCCCCGGGTGGGTCTCGGCACCCCCAGGTGGGTCTTGGCACCCCCGGGTGGGTCTCGGCACCCCCAGGTGTGTCTTGGCACCCCCAGGTGGGTCTTGGCACCCCTGGGTGGGTCTCGATACCCTGAGGTGGGTCTCGGCACCCCCAGAACCTCTGCGCTGTTTGCTCCAGCCTGACCGGGACCACACGCAACGGAGACGTTGGAGCTCTCGGCTTCGAAACGTTGAGGTTTGCAAACTCTGGGCTCAATTTCCGAAGTTTTGCAAAATTGACAAATGCAAAAAAAAAAAAAAAAAAAAAAAAACACCCAAAAAAAAACCCCAAACCCAAACCCTGCAAAAATTTTACCCCAGGAACCTCCGGCGCAGCCCCAGCATCCCGGGGCTGCCAGGTCTGAGCATCAGCCCCCCCCCCCCATCTGGAACCGGGCTCTTTGCTTCGCCCGGCGCTGGCTGCAAAACCAGGGCTCCGGCTTTGGCCTCGCTCCCTCTTCCCTTGCCAAGGCGGCGGGATCCCAGGCTCTGAGCCGGTGACTCGAACTCGCCTCCTCCTCCCCCTCGCACGCACGGAGCCCCCAGCGCTGGCGGCCGCCGCCTGGGAACGTCCCCGGGCTCCTGTGCCTCAGTTTCCCTTACTCCAGCTCACGAAGCCGCTGTTGGAGGGCACAAGGAATCTTACGGATGAGAAGAGATTACTATTATTCACACTTCAGAGGAGCTTAAGAGTTGGGCAACCAAATTTGCTCCTTTTTTTTTTTTTTTTTTCTTTTTTGCCAACAGCAGCTCCGCAGGGCAGATATTGTCTCCCATCCCAACCACGTTTCTGGGTCTTGCTGGAGTTAAACCCCGGCAGCAAACCCCTTGCTCCCCCGGCTTTGGCATTTTGGGCTCCTTTGCGACGTATTTATTAACCTTGTGCAGGGGATGAGTTTTCCAGCAGGTAAATGCATCCACTAGGCAAATATTTCTTTCCTTGTCCCCCTCCTGGCCGCCTCCGGCTCCGTCCAGCTCTCGGAGAAAAACAACCCTCAACGGCTAAACCTTCCCAAAACCTGGAAACAGCCTGGAGATCCCTTCCCAGAGAAGGAGGACAGGATCTTCCAGCTTCCTTCGCGAGGAATAAATGCTCATTTTAGTAGCCAATTTGATTCACTTTTCAAGGAACAGGTTTTCATGCTTTGTGCATTTATTTCCTAATTTTATTATGCCATTTAATTAGATCATGCACATTGGTTTTATTGTTAAAACATGTCCTTGTTTTCTTTATAACTGGATTTCATGGCACTACAGGGACATTTAGGAAAATATCACATTCCAGCATCGACCGTCGAAATCAGACCTAGATCTGAACGGAGCTGCCGGGTCGTAAATCAAGTCACAGATGGAAAAACGCGGAATATTATTCACAGCATGCGGAGCGCCAGCGGTTCCAGGAAGGGACGCACACCCCCTCCGAGCCCTTAAATTACAGCCCGAGGAGGGACCGAGCGGAGCAGCAGCTCCGGTGGAAGGACGCCGAGAAGTTGTTTGCAGGATGCCTTTTTACGGGCTGACAACGGTCGGGGCTGACCCCCCCCACCCCCATGAGACGCCCCATTTCCCAGCACCGGGGATGCTACCGAGCTCGTCCTCTCTCCCCCCGAGCTGCCCCCCGAAAGATTCCCCGCTTGCTCCGGGTTTCCTTTGAGGTCCTCTCCCGCCCGAGGAGCCGTTTCCCACGTCCCTTGCAAAAAGCCATGTGCGACCCAACCGGGTTGGATTAACGCGGTTTTTAGGGGGAGTTTGGGAGGAAGGGAGACTTTTCTCGGCCGTGGGTCGCAGCAGATGGCTGGAAGAAATGAGGAATGGTTCTGGGAACTTCCCTGGGGATGCCTGAGAAAGGGGAAAGAAAAGAAAAAAAAAAGAAAAAAAACCCCCAAAAAGAGAAATCCACACAACTTAAGACACTTGATCAGATGTTTGGAGGTCGACTACAGGAAACTGAGACCCTGGGGCTTTATCTCCGGGTTCCTGAGGGCTGGGGGTTAGCAGGGGGCTGAAAGGGAGCCGGCTGCAAGCAGAAATCAATTAGTGCTGGGGAGAACTTGAGCCGGTTCAGACGGATCCATTTGGAGAAGGCACGCAGCGAGCGGGGCTGGCCCGAGCTGCAAATCATCGCCGCGGCGAGAATGCACCGGCAGGTCCTCGCTGGGCTGGGGCTCGGCAGCCCCACGGCTGTAATTCACGCTCCTGGTCCCATCCTGCTCCCCTTTCCCGGCTGTGGACCTTGTAGATGGAGGAGCTGCCACCTCGGCTTGCTCCCGTTGGGCGCCTAAAGGTCCGGCTGATGGGCGCAATTTGGGGTGGTCCCTCTTGGATGGGATGCTGTACAAAGGGACGTCTTTGTGCACGCTGAAACCAGCCCTGAATGAGGTGAGAGGGGCTTCGGGGCGACCGCTGGGTGCTGGGACACCTCGGCTTCTTCTTTTCTTTCTTTCCCAGCTGCCCTCACCCAAGGAGACACAAAGAAAACACGGCGGCAACCAGCGCTGGTGGATCCAGCGGAGCAGAGCAGAAGATCCGCGGTTGACGCTGGAGGGATGCGGAGGGGAAAGGAGACGCTGGGGGGGCGACTGCTCGTTGGGAAAACACCCCGAGGAAATCCCAACCCCATTCAGAACCAGAGGTGGCCCCCAAGGGAGAGGGGTGACCCCACAGAGACGCACGGATCCGTCCATCCCGTGCAGACAGAGAGGACGGTGACCCGGCTAAAGCACTGCTTTCCCCACAGATCTTTCTCCAAATGGTTCACGGTGTCGCCTGGGTCTCATTTTTGCCCTCGTTTAGCCCCAGCCTCGGGTCTTTTGCCTGAAAAAAACGGAGCCTGAGCTCAGACATCGCACATGGCACCAGCCCCTGTGGCCCAGAGCCTGATCCCTCCCAACACCCTTCATCCCCTGCAACGCCCCAGGGGGGTTTCATGGCATCCCCCCTGCCTCGGGGCCCTCCGCCGCGGCCTTGCCCTCGCCAGGGCCGCCATCTCCTGCCAAAAACGGGCAGCAAACGGCGCACCCCGGCCTCGGGGAGCAGCCCCCGGCCCCGACCGCCACGTCCTCTCCCATCTGCCCAGCCGCCGCTTTTACAGCCCGGTGTAAACCCAGCGGCTCAGGACGTGTCAGCTCTGATTTATACCGGCATAAACGGGGGAAAAAATAAAAAAATAAAAAAATAAAAAAAAAAAAAATAAAAACCCCGGCGAGGCGCAGGTACTGAGCGCCGTTACGCCGGCAGCGGGCTGAAGGCACCCGCCGCAGCAGCCCCCGGTTCAGCTCCAGCCAGGCTGAATTTGGCCCGACTTGTTTAAAATTCCTTTCCTCTGCACACGAAACCATTTTCTGCGAAGTTTAGCCTTGGGGAGATTTATTTCCTTGTTAGCTCAAGATTTTCCTATTAGCCCATCTCAAAGAAACATGGCTGCATTTTCTCCAGCGCACCAGCTGTTGTGCGAGATGCAGGTACATATTACAGCCGTCATTAAACGGCCTGTCATTCCTGGCTTTCTAATTACCGTATGAATAGAGAGTAGCACGAACAGAGAGGGCGATTGTTCCACTGCGACTTACAAGGGGAATCAAAAATGGAAGAACGCAGCCATCGCGCCCGGGTTGTTGGTTTTTTTCCCCCCCACCACCACCCTTTCCCAACCCAATTGACGAAGAAAATTTGGGTGGGTTTCGGCCGCGAGGGGATGTTTTTCCGAGGCCGTTTTTCCGAGGCCGTTTCGCAAAAGGAAAAGCCCCCCTCCCCCCCGCCCCGTGTATTTCCGAGTCTTCCCCTTCTCCTCTTTCCTCCTTTGGTTGGCTTTAAACGTGTAATTTCGCAAAGCAGCACAACCTACGATGAGGGAGGGCAAACATATGGTAAAGTAGATGCAGGGAATATTCCAATAAGCCGTAATATACTGCGAAGATGTGTCCTGGTTGCAGTCAGCAGGGTTGGGTTGTTGGGTTGGATTTTTTTTTTTTGGTGGGGTTTTTTTTTTTTTTTTTTTGCAGTAATAGCTCCCTCCTTTGTTGCGTGGTTTAGTTTTGCAGCGAAATTATCTTTTCCAAGCTTTTTTGCTGTGCAAAAAAAAAAAAAAAAAAAAAGAAAAATCAGCATTGCTGTGCCGGGGTCACAAAGAGCCCATCGGCGAGCGGCAGCGTGTTTAGCATCCAGACACCCTTGATTTGCAGTGCCTATTACTGCCATTTTATAGACTGGGAAAGAAATAAAAATAAAAATACAACAAAAGGCGGCGCAGAGGTACCAAGGGCTGGTCCCGGGAAAGGGAGAGATGAAGCTTTGCTCAAAATGTGATCCAAAAATGAGGTGAGAGCCGGCCAGCACATGGGCTCGGGGTGCAGGAGAGATGCCGGCAGCTCTCCAAAGGCTTCGGCATCCATTTTGGGAAGGTCTGGAGGAAGAGGCTGCTTGGGCGTGGTTTGGATTTCACCTTTGCTAAACCATGCGACGAATGGAGATGTCCCACGATGTCCTTTCTCCTGGAGGTGCCACCTCCGCGTCAGCCGCGTGGACTCGCTGATGTCTAAGGGTGCAGGGAACAGTCGTGCGTGGAGGTGGGATGCCATGGGGTGGGATGCCAGGAGGTGACACGCCATGGGGTGGGATGTCGGGGTATCCCCTGCTCTCCCCAACTGCCCAAGCGCATGAAAGTTGTAAGAAATGAGCACTTTTGGGGTTTCTACCTCACGCAACCCATCCCACCATTTACATGGGCAATTCTCCTACGGCAAGGTAAACCGTGAACCTCGCAGCAGCCCCCTGAAATCAGCACACCAAGGTTTTTGGACCCAAGAAGGGGTGACCTTTAGGTGTCAAGGGAAGCCAAGCAAGCAGAGCTCCACTAAGAAACATCTCACCTCTTCTTCTCCCACATCGGAGAGAGAATTTGGGTTCAATGGGGCCACACCAAGGGCCACATCTCTGTTGGAAGACAGGGCTGCGGTGGGGCGCGCACCTAACTATGGAGCCCCACCAGGATGACAAACATCTGGAGATGCAGCAGCCATCGGGCCGGATTCAGGAAAGCCGAGAGCCCGACCTCTGCCGAAGAGGCCAAGGCGAGGAGGAGCGAGCTCGCAAACCGCCCGCTCTCAGGCTGCTCAGGTTTTATAGACCGACCCCGTCCCCTTCCCATCGTGCCAGAAACCCGGCGGCATTCTTGGGATTAACGATTTCCAGACATCCCCGCCTGCAGCCGAGGAGGGGAAGGCACAACACCAGCCAGCGGCCTCGGCTGGAAACGGGGCAGATCTGGAGGAGAACAGGGTTTTAGGGGGTCGGGGGGGTGGACCAAGAGAGCTGCCTATGGAGAGGTGGCGTTACGCCTCCCAGTGCCCTCAAATGGAGATGCCAAGGGGTTTTCTTGAAGATGCACGAACATCTTGGGCCTCCCCGGGTGAAACTCGGGACGAAGGGAGAAAACCACCTCGTACCTTTTGCCCTTGAGCAACCCCCTCCCCATCGCTCCCCCCAGGCCCTTCCTTTAAACCGAGCTGAGCAGTTTTCCGACAGCTTCAGCCCCACCGTTTGTCTTCACGCAACGAACCCCCCCAAACTCGGCATCGCCCGCTACTGCACCCCAGTTTGCACCACCACACACGCAAAAAAGGGGTGTTTTCTTCCTTCCTCTCTTTGTTTCTTCACCGGCTCCATCTGCCCGACTCCCCACCTGAAGGCAGCCGCGGTCCTCTGTGGCATCTCAACGCGTTGCCATGGAAACTACAATATCACAACCCGAGGATGATGGCTCGGAGTGGGAAGGGAACAGCAGGAAACAGTTTCCATGCAAATATCCGTTGCAATAAAAAGCCAATAAATAAACAAGCAAAGGAACTGGGGAGAGTCGCGGAGAACTAGGGAGGGGGGTTGGAATATAAAATAAAAAAACGGGATGCTGCCTGGCTCCTGAAGAGCTCGTTACCTGGAGCTCGGCATGCAAATGAGCTTGGTTTTAACTGTGTCTCCGTGACTTGGCAGAGTGGGGACACCGGGCAGGGGTTAATGAGGGCCCCCATGCCCATATTGGCTCTGAAAGGCAATTAGCACGAGGGCCTAACGAGCTCAGGTGGCACCGGGGCAGGGAGGGTGGGGTGAGGGCTTGGGGTGGTGCAGGGAGTCCCTTTGCCCCACACGGGTGGGTGGTTTTGGCTGCTCTGGGGTGGCCCCACTAACCCAAAACCCCCTTTTTTTCCCCCAAAAAAGAGTTTGTATAACCCCTCTAGGGGTTTATATACCCCTGGAGGGAGCAGCACAGGATTGGCTGGGAAGATGGGTGGTAGCACAGGATTGGCTGGAGGCAGAGCTAGGGGGCAGCATGGGATTGGCTGGAAACAGAGCCAGGTGGCAGCATGGGATTGGTTGGGAGCAGAGCCAGGTGGCAGCATGGGATTGGCTGGAAATGGAGCTAGGTGGCAGCACGGGATTGGTTGGGAGCAGAGCGAGGTGGCAGCATGGGATTGGTCAGGAATACAAATGGCAGAGGGGGATTGGTTGGGGGCAAGGGTGGGAATGTGCCATGGGGCAGCAGGAACTGGGTGGGATACGACCCCTTGGATGGTGCTGCAGGGGGAATGCCCGGTGGGAAAAGGGGGGCCTGGGGCGGGGCGGGGCGGGGGCAGGGGTGGGGTGGGGTGTAGCCCCTGCAGCAGGGTCTGATCCCCCCCCAGAGCAACGCTACAAGGGGAGACGCTCTGCACCACCTGTTTTGCAAACTGGGTGAGGGACCCCCTTTTTCAGACCCTCCAGAGCCGCTGGGATGGGGACAGGGACATCCCCAGCGCTGCCGCATCCCCATCTCCACACAAAAACATCCGCTGACCCACACACCCATCGCATCGGGACAATGTGAGAAGAACACCCCAGCAGATTCCCCAGTCCCCCCATCTTTGCGATGCCCCAGACCCCCACAAGTTGGACCCCACCGCAGCGTGGAGCCACCCTGCCCGGCTGCAGCCGCCCCGGCGGGGATTAACCCAGCTCCGGCGTGTGCGAGCTTGCAGCATCCCTCCCGACACCGAGCCCTGGCTCCGCTTAATAACCCAGGAGCCCTCACGTAGGATATCGTGCAAGAAGCTCCCGGCCGTGGGCTGCCGAGGAGAGGGAGGAATGTGAAATGCGGTGGCGGCGAGGGGTGAGGCTGGTCCTGAGAGTGGCCTTGAGCAAGTCGTGGCCCCGTGCCTCGGTTTCCCTGCCCGTAAAGCCAGGACGGCAGCGCTGACGCCTTCTTCAGAAGGTGCTGGGGTAGGATGTGGTCTGTTGAGGGCTCGTTATCTCCGTACCCGTCTTTGGCACCTCGGTGCCCTTGTAACCGTGTCCCCCATGGGGGTTTTGTTGGTGTAATTATCGTTTGTGTAAGCAGCCACACCTAGAACCGAAATATCTGCGCCTGAACCCAACCTGTGTGCGGGGCAGGTCTTGGATTCACCAAAACCGGGAGCTCCAAGATGGGGGGAAAAAAAAAAAAAAAGAAGAAAAAAGTGGCGTGAGGAACGGAGCGTTTTTTTTGATAAAATGGAGCTTTTTCGGGCAAACTTGATTTGCATACGGAGCTATTGGTTGTGTTTGGGTGGAGAAAAATCGAAGCATAACCCCCTTTCGGCATCTCTGCAGCTTCTCTCAGCGCTGTGATGGCCACGGATGCAAGACGCTCAGCCTGGCTACTGGGCGCCCAGAGGCCACGGTGATGGGCGCCCTTGGAAGAGCCCAGCCAAGTGCAGGAGTGACGCCTCAACGGGGCTGTTCTCAGCGCCAGGGTCGGTCCTCGGCGGTGGCATTCTCTGAGCTGGGCTGCCGCCTGCTCGCGGTTACGGGCTCCGATGATGTGCGGGCGGCGGACGAAGCCACCTACGAGCACCCACGGTCTGGGGATTTCCGAAAAGCCCAGATGATATCTGCACCTGCGGGTGAAAGTCCTGCACGGCCGCTCACTCATGCGTTTGCCCCGTGGGGTTTGATCCCGAATTAGCATCGCTCCTGGCCCCAGCCGCCCTTTCTGGGCTTGCATTTGCCGAGCAGCAACACTTGGGGTGCTGCCACCCCACTGTCCTGGCCACGAGGGCCACCTCCGCCACTACGGAATGTGCCCAGGATCCGGCCTCTGTCCTCCCTCCACCTGGACCGTGTGTGTTCCCAAACCTCCGATTCTCTAATTTTCCTTTTAAAAAAACCATTAGGGTTATACAACCACATTA